>JAQIFP010000036.1:8903-39250 GCA_030141585.1 Ophryocystis elektroscirrha
TTAATATATAATTAATATATAATTAATATATAATTAATATATAATTAATATATAATTAATATATAATTAATATATAATTAATATATAATTAATATATAATTAATATATAATTAATATATAATTAATAGACAATTAATGTATAATTAATATATATATCTCATTTTAGAAATAAAATTATGGCTTTTAGATATTAGACAAGATAAATAAAACTAATATATGTAGTTTAATTGATGCCATATGAACATATAAATGTATATATACGTTACTGCGAACATATATGCAAAATGTACTTAGGAGTTATTATTTATAGTATTTATCATATATACAAGAATAATTAATTAATAAATTTTTAATTGCGTTTAATTTAAATAATTATTATTTAAAGTAATATTTAATAACAATGATATTTAATCAATTTTTCCTTTACACTCTACATTCAGTGTCAATAATGTTATGAAAGTGGCATTTGGATTTGAATTAATAATTACCTGTGGCAGTATCAAACTTTTTAAACTCTTGTTTAAGAGCTTCTTTTGTTTTAAGGGGGGAGTAGAGTAGTATCAGTTGTAAAGATTGAGCAAAACCCGCTTCCTCAACGGCATCAACTATTGGAAGGCCATTTACCAGAGACCAACATGTAATAGGACATACAAATATATTGGAGCCAAGTATTGAATTAAGATGCGAAGAAAATAAACCTACCCCTAATAACGTAGAACTTTTGGTAATAACAAGTGCATTATGACTAAGACGACCGACACCAAGTTTGAAGCCTAATCCGTATCTATTATTGTCATTTCGAGTCAAGTATTCAGAGGACTGTCCGAATCTTTTGAGTAAAATATGAAGATTTTGATAGGACAAGCCAACTTGATCATTCATAACTTGTATTATTTGTGTATTATTCCACATTTCAAGTGATACACTAATATTTCTTGCTTTTACTAAAATATCTAAAGCATTTTCTGTTAAATGTGCTATGGCAGTAAACGGGTGTTTCACAAATGTAGATAAACTCCATAAAAGACCAGCAGGTATAGATAACCCTGTCTGATAGAGAGGGGAATAATGTTGAGGACTATATGTACTTATTTTCTGTATTATTGCATTATCTAATATAGAATTATTCTCATATTCATCTTCAAAGTCATACGAACTAGTTGGAGGAGGTTCTTTATTAGTCATAAATTGAGGATAAATAGAGGACAAACTCAAAATTTGAATGTCATTTATGAGACCTTTTTCTCCCCATGTTCCACCACATACTAGGATACACGGTACCGTTGTTTGAAGTTTTGATAACTTACAATTAGTATCAAGGTTATATATATCGTCTTCTTTCGAATCTAATTCTTCTTTAATAAAGTCGTTTTTTTTTACAATATTCTCGTTTGCTTCGATATTTTCTGAATAATTTTGTAACTTTTCAGTATCACATTCTTTATTTAAAGGTTTGTCTTTTATCTTGGTGTTTTCACTATTCAACAAAAGTTTTTGCTTAGCCAATAAATTCCTCATAGCAATTTTTTCGGGAGACTCTGCTGGAGCTTGGAAAAATACAGCACTATGTCCTCTTCTTCCTTGGAAGCTGGAAGCATCAAGTAAAGTATTATCTAAAGTAATAATTCGAAACTGAACAGAGACTTTCAAATAATCTTGTACGTTAAATAAGCCTATCATTATTGAAGGTGTCTCACTTATAACACCATCTGCATTTTGAGCCAGTCCAGATATGTAAAAATTTACTCTATAAAAATTATCTGAAGGCTGCTTACAATTAGGTTGTTTCACTGTACTTTGTTGTAAATAAGGGGTAGCATTTTGCATTTGCAATATATTTCCTTCAATAGGTGTAGTCAAAGCTATAGCTGCATAGTGTGCGCGTTTGGGACCTTCCTCTGTTAAAAATTGCCAAGATACCGAAAATAATTCATTTACGTTCCGTATTTTATTTAAAACTAGCAACCATGTATCCCCCAGTAATGTTTGTTTACCGGGAGGAACACCCAAAGTTACTTGTTTAGACGTTATTTTAGAGGCCTCGTCATCAGAGGATGTTTCATTAAGAGATTCGCTCGAATTATTCGATGTTTGTATAAATTCTCCTCCATATAAAACTAAAACATTAGAGCTTATATACAAAAAATCTAGCCCAAATCTAGCAGAGGGATAGATATTGAGCTGAATTTGAATCCATTGTAAATTTTTGAAGTCAAATAACCATAAATCACTTAGGATTTTCAGATATAATACATTGATATTTAACATTGGAGATTGATTTTGCTGCATATTTTCTACAGGAGCCCCTACTCCACCGTATATAATCAAAAACTCAATTTCTTTTAAAACATTATACGCTGACTTATTATATGGATAACTTGTTCCGGCGTGACTATGCCGAGGGGGAGGACGAATTTTTGAAGTTTTGTCAATAATTGACCAAGAGTGTGTCGTTAAATTAAGGCCATATAAGTGTGAATTCAAACTTATAGATTTACTGTCTACAACTTGAAACCCGCCATATATAAAAGTATATGGAAATTTGTCATATAACGAAATAGCCGCAGAATGATGTGCCAAAGATGGAGGACAATTTACGGGGGATGTGTCTATAATACTTGATGTTAAAGAATTTTGGTTAATTTGACGTATACGCTCAAAAGTAGGAAACATATCTTTTTCCAAAGTTATTTCTTTGAAAAAATGACCACCAAAGATCAAGCAATTTGAATGAAATGAACATAATTTATGTCCATATGTGTTACAATACAAAAAATTACGAAGATGTATCCATTTTAAATTTGTATATACGGACCTTAGAATGCGCGTTCGCTGTCTCAAATCTTCTTTTTCTATGCACTCTAATAAAAGTATTTTATCATTTATCACATTTATACGCTTTTGAGTGTGTTAGCTAAGTTCGTAAAACAATAACTGTATGATATTAACTGTATGATATTAATTGTATGAGATAGTTTAATGAACTTGGTATTAGAGATATTTATAATTATTCAATTTGATTATTGTATTCTCATAACTGTATCGTTATAAAAACTTATTTATTTTAGCATTTATGTAGGTTGAATATATAATTTTTGCTCAATATTACCTAATATACATTTAAACATATTTAACTGTATATATATATATATATATATATATATACGTATATATAAGTTTAAGCATAATACATACATATATATATATTATCTACATTTATACATATATGAATATATTCATTTATACATTATACATAAATTATATATATAAATATGAAGAACACATAATTTATATATTCATATATACATTCAAATACACATCATATATACATATATAAGTACACATACATATATAAATCTCTAAATATATATATATACAATTTAACATATATACACATACAGATATATACATATTTACATAAATATATATATATATATATATAAATACGTGTATAAATTTCTACATATATATATAGATATAGACACATATAATAAATATGAAAAATAAATAATTTAAATATAAATATAATATACATAATAAATATATATAAATATGTACATATGTGTATATATACGTTTATACAAATAATATATATGCATAGACTTGATAAAATAACAAATATTTAATGTGAAAAAATTATTATATATTTTTTTATGTATATTAAATATATATATATATATATATATATTTGGTTTACTGTATTTTACGTATAAGAAGTAATTAAATAAAGCATACATTAAAAATATTAATTATTGAAATGATAGAAACTAATTGGATAATTACCGTCATTTAATTTAGTAGATATTTTAGCTGGAGTGGAAGACTTTTCATCCTCTGATAAACTACTTATAATATTTTCCAAGATATTGTATCCAAGAACATGGTTTAAATAAACAAATAATTTGGAAGATGAGATTTCATTGTTCAAAAAATCAGTGATAACTTGTTTAATTGCAATTCTTTGTTCTACAGTAGTAACGCTAGGTTCGCCCAATTTCACTAGTAAATTATAAAGATTCAGATTGTTCGGTTGATTGGGTGGTATAGGTACAAAAGGCTTTTGTACATTTACTTGCTTAGATATTTTATTATCATAAGTAGTCGAAGACATTTGCTTAGACATATAATCATTTATCCATTCATCTAAATTATTATTTATTATCTGGCATGCTTTGGGAATTTCATAGTTTGATAAATCAAACTGGGCTGCTATTACGTTGGGAAGCTCAGATTGCTTATTTGTTGCTTCACAAATTAAACAAATATCTGGAGCTAGAGTTGGAATAATAACCTGATCAGTAAATTAAAATAAATTAAAATTCATTTTTTTCTGATTATTGTGTGTTTACACAAACTCCCTCACACAGATTAATAAATATATTTCAATACGTTACTCTAACACAGTATTTATACCTTCCAATATTAGTAATATACTAAAATTATTTACTTAATACTTTTAATATCTATTTAATAGATCACAATACATTTTATAAATAAACAAATATTGGCATCCCATATGTATATATATAATATCCTCTATATATTATTTGTGTAATAATTATACATAGTTTTCATATAATTCTATTTATGTGAAGACTATGCTTTGTTGTGGAAATTGACAACATTATATAGTAACAATATATTTAATTGCAAGTATTGCTATGAAATAATATCAACTTAATAAATTTTTTTTTTTTTTTATAAAAAAAAACCAAAAAATATTATTTAAGACACTTGAGATACATTTTATTGTCAATAACAAAAAAATAATTAAGTTTATCCTTGCTCTAGAGCTTAATATTGTAAAATTTGCATTCCGTAATATATGAATAGTAAAAGTTAATTATAGCTACCTGTATTAAGTTATTATTCCATTTATTGGGATCAGAACTCCAATCAGGATGTTTGTTAAGAAAATTGACGTCTATTAATAAAGTTACTATACTATTTGTTTTATGGAAAAGTTTGTAAGGAGTAGAAATATCATTTAGTGAAGAGTTTGTATCAGAAGAAGATAATAAATCTGTTGCCATATTGCATGGCCTAAGTCTGAAAATCCTGAAATATTTACATACACACAACACTTCTAAATTACGTTTTATAGTTTAAATAAAATTTTCTTAATTTAAATTAAAAATATATTTAATATAATATGGAAAAAAAAAAGAATTTTAATAAAAGAAACTTGACTATACAATTTATAATTATCTTATTATGAATCAATAAAGTAAATAAAAACCACGTAAAAAGATGCTAATTTATTGAATAAAGTAGATATGATTGGATTAGTAGTGCAAAATATAAGCTCCAATGTCAGTGCCATGAACAACACTTGTAGAATAATTTTGATATATTTGAGAGTGAATATTTGTGAACTGATATATATATGTATATAAATTTTTGATAATAATTACCTTTGAAACTCCCGTCGAATTGTTTAAACTCTAAATAAATACAATTTTTTTGTTTCTTAATTTACTATGCATAAACTAAGTCTAATAGATATTAAAATATTTCGAATTCTTTCTATTAAACTATCAAATTTTTAGTAACACTATTATGCGAGCTTTTAGTAACAATGGAGTTTTTTTTTCTTTTGTATCTTAAAAATTAATATTTTTCTTACCTTGTCCAAAAGAATACAATTATTCTCACTTAAATAAATTCTATAAATTTCATCATTGTCACAAAGCTGAGTTTAATTAATATAAAAGCAGTAACTTACTAAATCAATGAAACGATCTGTCAAAGAAATATCTTTTAGATTGTTAGAGCATTTATCAGTATATATATTTAAGGTGTAATCAAATAAAGGACAATTTTTGATTAAGCAGTAATTTGAGTATATTCTCGACAGGAAGTGGTTCTTGAAATCGCCTAATAAACATCTTATATATCAATTTAATTACTTTCTGGAGTGTATATGTTATATAAAGCGATCTTAATCTCAGTCTCGACCGAATTACGATATATTATAGCAATTTTGTTATGTAAATGCTTGACTTCTTTTATAGAAACATTTGGTTTAAAGGGAATAATTAAGTTAGCATGAATATTATTAATATTAATTATTTTAATGTAGTTTTGATCTCCCTTGTGTTTGATTATTACATAATTTAAGTCGTGTCCATTATCTTCAAATTCGATATTGTTTATGGTTGATATATAATAACCTATATATATAGTTTAATCAAAAGATATTTATTTGCTGTATTAATTAATTTATTTTTACGCACATGCTAGAAGTTTATATATAGTCTAATATATTTAAACTATTAATTTTACATACACTATCACATAATCAAGACAATGACAAAAATTCATTGGTAACCGTATATATGTATATGAGTATGGAAAAGGCACATATAAACGTATGTATTTATTATATATCTTATGTAGTCTCAAATTATATATCCAATATACACAGCTTTTTAAAACGTACATGTAGATATATATATATATATACATATACCTTTTTTTAAACAACATATTATGCAGCTAAAGAAGTTTACCTGTTTCATCAACATTTTCAGAGTAAATTTTTTCTTCAAGCATATTTTTACATGAATTATTGTTTATTCTAAAAACTCAAAAAAGATAATGTGGTGCATGAGCTTTACTTTCAAACGTATTTTCTCGAAGTTTATAGTATGTATAGTTATTATCAAATAATGTCTGCAAAAATCAATTTATTAAAAAAGCTTAGACTCCAAACTTACGTATATTTGAGAACTAATCATATTTATTTGTATGTATTTATATTTATTCATATATAATGTATAGTATTCATAATATGCATATACATTTATGTACATAAATGCGTATAACTGTATACTTATACAAAATATATATTCTTATAGCTAGAGTTAAGAGTATTATATGATTTTGCTGTTATTAAATATGTATTACCCAATCACAGTATGTTCCATCCAAATCGAGACAAAAATGACAAGGATTTTCACTGTCTACCAAGACATATTCATTTTGAATATTCTTCCGCTTAATAACTTTGGATGTTTCACACGGTAACGCTATTTTTCGAAGGACCTTGCCTTGGTAAATATCAATAATTTTTAGCGTTTGAATTGGAACATGCACAAGTATCAGTAACAATGCATCTTTGCTTCTAATATAAAATATGTTAGCTGGGTAATGAGGATTCAATAAATTATCTTGCACAACTGATAAATTTATAAAATTAATTGAAGCATAAGTGAGCAATTATATTTAGAATGCATAATTATTGACATGTATATAAATTATCATAAAACAATAGAGCAGACTTATTAATTTGACATATATATATATATATATGTTTAATGAAGACAAATAATCAAGTAATATGTCAATTAAGGGAAGGTTTTATTTTGCTCATATTTAGATATATATTGTTTGTTATTATTAGAAAAGCTTTACTTAAATCCTTATAACAGATATCAGAAGGAAGAAAGTTTTGATATGTTTTGCAGCCGTAAGTTCCGTGAAACTGCTCAGTGCTACAAAGAAGTTTGGGGAAGGATCGTTTGAATACATAATTTAAGGCTTTTTCTGTATTGGACAATTCTAAGGAAGAACTCCATAAAATACCACCTTTATAACCGTCGATAACATACAATTTATGGACACAATTAAGTGCCACAATTAAAAAATGCGATTGGGGCGCAGAAAGCTTAGGACTGAACTTAAATATACTCTTCCAATATTTAGTGCGACTTTTGCTGATTTCAGGAAAATATTTGACTACCGACCACAAAACATTTTGTAAAATAGACCGTAAATAATAATTTATGAAATATAAACCTTTTTTTTCAACAAGTTGTACATTTGGAATAAGAATTAGTTTTTGAAATTGCGTTATTCCTTCATCTCGAACCCAATTTACTCTATTTTCAATTATATTAATAGCTATTAATGTATCGTCATCCAGGGCGATATATAGCATATTGTTTTCTGTATAATGAGCGGATAATATTAAACCTCTATGAGCCAATTGTGGATCAAATAAAGTCTTAACATTATTTCCATAAAGGGGCCGTATAATTAGATTTCCATCAAAATTCAAAGTAATTATGCCAAGGTTTTTCACGTATATATAGTTACCGTCTAACTTTTGAATATTGCGATTATTTTTATTGAGAATCATTGTAGTCAAAGTATTAGTAAATAGGATTTTATAGTCTGCAATAAAAGAGGGTTTCCAGTTTCTGTACATAGCTTTAATGGTATTATAAATGATTAATTTATTTGACGTATTGTTTTTGTATAATTTGTCTATTTTAAGCTTTATAGTGTATTTGTCGGAAGCTACAGTAGCTACAAAATCTACCACGGTGACTTTTACATGGTTTTTTGTAATTGATACATATTGCTTCAATAAACTATGCACATGTGGTAACAAATCTATTAAGAAAGCATTCTGGATCATGGGGTTGAAATAAGCGATAAAAAACTTTTCTACCACTAAATCGTCAGTTATAGAAGATATTTTATTGATATTGTACATATTAGGAGAAATAATCAGTTTATTTTTGTAATCTGTTAGCAACATGCAAGAAGGAGGAGGTAAATTATGCTGTAAAGAGGAAATTTTATAATACGTCAACATAATCATAGAAGAAATACTACACTTATCAAAAGAGTATATACTGGTTATAAGAGGTTTTCTACATGCTTTAGGTAATACTGTAGATATAATTATTAAATCTCCATTATAGACAGTATCTGTAGATAATACTGCATAAGTGTATATATCGTTTATTCCACCCATTTCCAAACATGATTTTACCAAATTACCCGTATTATATGTTCTTGTTAAGTTATGGTTCAAATTATCCATAAATATCGATACTTTGTCATTTATTGCGGAATATATTCGAGAAGGGTATATTACAGACACATGTTGTCCAAATAAACAATCACTTTGCTTTCTACATGCATTATTTACAAATAATATATTTCCATCCTTTATGTGATGTATATATATACTCCTAAAAACATCTGGAAACGATACATAGGTTATAACATAGTCCTCTAAAACTTCCAAATCTTCTATATAACTATTGTCCTGGTAATTGTGACTCCATAATATTTCATTCGCGTCATTAATTGCAGCTAAAATTCCTTTGTCTGTTCCCACATATATTACTTTATTATTCCCATAATACCCACGTATTTTTGTTACTTTTCCAATACCAGTTATTTTCCAATTTGCAGTTGCTGCGCGCAATAATCCGACGTAAAAAAAAAAAAAGACGAAAAACATTCAAAATTACATTTTTCGTCTTGATCACAGGATTTATATCTGATTATCTACTTAAATTAAATAATTGTATGTTATCATTTATATAGTCAATGTAGATCAACTTTGGAATAACGTTTCAAATGTTTCCTAATTTCAACTCAAACTATTTGTAAAAAATACATAAAAAGTCGTATAGGGTTTATATATAGTAAGAATGTATAATCTATTAATTAATGTTTCTATAATTATACCAAAGAATTTTAATCTTTCACGTACTTATTTTGATATTAAGTTGTCGGTATTATAAAGAATTACCAATTGACGGTATATTATTTATTTTACTTTATATTTTGAAAAATGATTCCAACATACGTTCCATCAACATACGTAGTTCCCGCTGCAGCAACAGTAAATGTAGTTCCTCAATATCAAATTCCGGTTACATACGTCTCCTACCCTAGAATATCTTACGTACCAACATATTATGTTTACCCATCGTATTCTTACGTATCGTATCCTGGTAGTATCTACTCAGTTCCATGAAGTCGAGTAAAACAAAAGAAAATTATTATTTAAGATTAAGTTTTTTTATTTATCGATAAAGTAATGGTTTTTTTCTCTCAGTTTATTTCATCATTGATGTTATAAATAAATTAATTGTTTTATAAGAATATTAATAAAAACTTGAATTTATTTATATTTTTCGAGTAATCAATGAATGTAATTGAATAAAATAAATTTTTGATTTAAAAGAAATTTATTCATTGATAATTCATGAAATCATATTATTAATATACAAAAAAATAACAAATAATATGTACATGTACAAAGAAAACATGTTAAGATACTTTTTTAAATATTAAATATATTTCAATAAGTATATTATTTCATTTCGACTGTTTAATAGGCTGTGTCATAAAAATAATGGATAAAGATAAGTTTCAAGACTGGTCATCTTACGTGGTAAACAAAAAAGAAAAAAAAGTGCCAATTAAAAGTGAAAGAGATATATTGCTAGCAAGGAGACAAGGAGATCAAGTGGAAACTGTAAAAAAAGCTACAGCCGGAATCAATAAATCCACTAAAACTATCATTCCACAGTAAGCTTATAAAATTAAACAAATAATTATAGTTTAGCCAAACTTGAAGAAGATACTGGCAATTATCACGTCGACCATGTTTCTCACACTTTTGGACAGGCATTACAAAAAGCAAGACTGGCTAAGAAAATGACTCAAGCTCAGCTAGCTCAAGCTATAAATGAAAAACAATCAATAGTTAATGGTTACGAGAGCGGAAAGGTAATATTTAAAGATATATTTATTATACTAAATGATAGTGATTGTCTATAAAATAATAATATTAATAATAATATTAATTATAGAATTAATAATAATATTACTAATAATCTTAATAGTAATATTAATAATATAATAATTATTATAATAATCGTAAAATATGGATACATGATATTTTCAAATATATGATTTATAATAAAATCTCAATTCATAAGTATACATCTTATATTAATAAACTAACTAAATCTATGTGTTGATACTTTACACGACATCTTATAGCGTCAGTAATTCAAAATAACTAATTTGAATAAAAGAGTAATTACAAAGAATTGAGTGGTATATGAGAAAAAATAAAAAAAAAATTACTATTAATAATATATGCTATTGTTGTTAAACTAAATATTGGCAGAATTCATTTAAACTGTTTGTGTAGGCTGTTCCCAATGGACAAGTTATAAACAAGTTAAATAAAGTTTTAGGAGTGAGATTGCCTCCAGCTCGTGATAAACCAAAACGCATATCACCTGAATAACAAGTTTATTTTTCTTCATAGAGATATTTTATAATATCAATATCAATTGAATAGTTACCTGGTTCTAAATAATTTGTGAATTTGTAAATCTTTAATTAAAGTACGTTGTAAACGCATTTTATATAACTCCAAAAAAATGGAGCAAACTATCAAACTCAGTGTAAGTATACACAGTAAGTTTAGCGATTTATAATAATGGCTTGAGCTTGTCAAGATAAAGAACTTTTCTGTTATAAGATCACTTAATAAATACCCTTATTGAAATTGTTAGAAAAATAATAAGCTTACTGTTATCAACCTTCAAAGTTAATGGAAATTCGTTTTTATCAAGTAATACCATACCATAGAAAATTCTAAAATATAATTTATTTATAATTATAGGTATTTTATATAACATCAATATATATGAAAGCATATTTTATTACAATTAGCTTTAAATAAATCTTCATCTAATAGTCTAAATATATTCACATATGTTTTCATATTTTAATAAAAAGAACGGAAGATAGATTAAATAAATATTATCACTTATTGTAGTTTTATTAATATGTTAGATTAAACGTATATATATACGCTCTCTATATATATAGGGACATATATATAGATTTATAGGGACATACCTCATATTGTCCTCTAAAGGTGAGCGCATCCATTGAATAAATCGATAATTTTCTATTTTATTAGGAAAAAGTTCTTCAGAAAGCCATTCATTGAAAAGATGAGATTTTTCTGGAGGAATCTTGGGATTTTTATAAAATTTATAAGAATCGTCCATTGCAGAGTAAGATTCAGTAAAATCTTCTATTCTATATGAAACCGTATATTAATATATATATATATATACAGAAACATATTGTGAATTATTATTCAAACTTATAACAATATGTAGACGTACATCAAAATCAATATAAGATTATAATAATATGCATATATATTCATATAATCAATATTTTATTATTTAAGTATAATTATGGAGTACTGTAGTATATACAGATAGTAAAATACAACAAGAGTATATATCTCTACGCTCACACATATATGGTATAAATGTTGATTTGAATATACTTATAAACATTTTTCCATATATATAAATTATTTGCACATAAATAAATTAGGAGAATTTGAACAATAATAATTTTATGAAATCAAAATGCTTAATACTGTATAAATTACTCAAGTTGTTTGTCCCCATGATAAAGATTGAAGGTATCATTGAATATAAATCGAGCTTTAGCTCCACATGGAACATAAATTCGACCGTTTTCGTCATACGCGTAAGGTCTGCACTCAATTAACTCTTCAGGCGATTCTATTAATTTTCCTCTTATTTATGAAATAATCAAACACGTATACTAACCGTAATTGTGGAAAAGATTTACTTATCAAAACTTCATCAAAATCGTATACTTTTAAATACACAACATAAAATACGTGAAAAAATTGTTTTCGAGGTAGAGGAAGATTAAAGTTACAATCACTTGAAGTAATAGTATAATTCAGTGTTTCTTCTACAGTACTTCCATAAGAAATCTAAATTTTAACTTAATTTTATGTAATTTTATAAATTTTAAATTATTATATACTCGAATATTAGTTCATTTAATACATGTTGATAAAATTTATGTCTTTTAATTTTCATGAAAAATTTAGAAAAAAAAAATAATATATAGTATCACAAACACACGATATACGTTTTATTCAGTATATATGAATATCTTAATTTTAAATATATACATTTAGTGCTATTTAACTTTGTGAAAAAATTTAATTTTCATATTAAAAAAAAATATTTTATAATTCTGTACTTACAGTGCACTGATAAGATTTAAAGTTTAATGTAGCCAACACAATAGTAATCACAAAACAGCCCAGTACTCTTATTATAAAAAGGGCAAGTCCTCTGGAATGCATCTGAGGATTTAATTTCCATGTTTGAAGGAAAAAAAATTTCAAAAGTCTGTTAAATCTTTTTTTATACGATTCTGACTGAATGTTTTCGTCATAAACTATCGACATTAAAACATTATTTCAATCCGGTATTGTAGCAGATTACGATATTTCTTAGAATGCTTTTATTTTTAGATTTAATTGAAAATTTTCGATTACATCTATTCAAAAAGTATACTTACAGAATCAAATCAATATAGAGAAAGTTTTGTTAGCAAATATATTTAAAAAACCAAGTTCAGTATTTAAATAACTCATTTATAATTTTTTTTTTACTAAATTAATAATTTAATAATCAATTTTTACATTAATGGTAAAAGGGAGTGCAAAGAATTGAATTCAATATCATGAATTTGTTTATTTTAGCTTTGATTGGAATTGAATGTGCAATTACACATTGCATAAAAACTAATTATATGCTAGATAATTTAGGGAATGCTATACAACCAAAGAAAAGCCCAGATACAATGGAGCAGGATGCTGTCGTATCAATAATTGAGTCAAAAAAAATTGAAGCTAAAGTGGAAAAAGACGATATGTTGAATGGTCATATTTATAAATAAATCATTTTTTTTTAGAGCTTAAAAAAGGTATACTTATAAGAACAAGTAAACTGATTAGTGAATGCCTCAAAATCTGAAAATGATCTCAAGTCTGAAGATTTACCTGAAGAAGAAAAACAAATAGTAGAAAAACTAGTTGCAGCCAAAGAGCTCGAGACTAATTCTTTTGAAGAATCAGCATTAGAGAATGTGGAAGCGGCAAAAAGTGATTTAATTTACTTATTATAAATGATTAGTTGCTATTGCTGATAATACAAGTAAAGTTGGTCATGAAATGAATGAATCTGAAGGTAATTTATTCAAATACCACTCCTTAAATAAAACGAATAAATTTGATAAAATATATTTAAATTAATGATAAAAGTTAACAATGATCTATTTATTGTATTATTTATATATGTATATATATATATATACATATATATACGTATATGTATATATATATATACATATATATACGTATATGTATATATATATAGATATATAAATATATAAATAATATGTAAAATTGATATATATTTAAATATTAATCACACAAATTTGTATTTAATTATTTAATCATATATCTTTTGCTATATTAGTAAGTTCCATAAATCTTATGACTTTCATCTCTCAAATAGAATCATAGATGGGAACATATTTTCTTAGGACAATAGATTTCATATAATTGGTTCATTTTTAGTATTGCATTAAAAAATAGTAGCATTTATTACTTAAAAACACTAATTATTTGTTTTCTATAGGAAAACACGCAGAACTAATTGAAGCTATTGTTGACGCAGAAGAAACTAAAGTTCTTTCTAAAGAAGCAAACAAATTAAATAGCGTAAGATAACAAATTAATTGAAATTTACTTTGAGGCTGCATTGGAGAAAACCCAAAAAATGGAACGAATAAAACCAGTGAAAGATGAAGTGCTGAAAAAACCTCAATAATTATGCATACATAATAGCCCTAAAAAACTAAAGTTTTATTTAGATTTATAACAGTTTATTTATATAAAGGACATCTGTTCCATTAAAATAATACAAATTTTTGATAAATTTTTATTATATTAATGAGGGTAGTCATCCAGCGAGTTTCCAAAGCGTCAGTAACACTCAAATCGGAGACGACACCCAAGAGCACAATAGGCCCTGGTTTATTTATTTTATGGGCTATTCATTCCACTGATACTTGGTATGAAGTGGTATCAAGATATGTTTAATTCAGGAAAGATGCCTTGTACTGTATTAAACGTGTACTGAGTTTACGTTTATTTGATGAAAATGGCCCTTGGGGTGCCTCAGTTGTCGATAAAAAATATGGTAAAATAAATTAAAATATATAATCTTTAACAGAATTATTATTACAATCCCAATTTACATTATGCGCGTAAATTTTTTTAGCTCTATACTTTTGCAGAACTACCAAAGATAAACGACCAAACTTTAACAAAGGTAAATATTACTGATAGACAAGATTAATATAATACTTAAGTACTTATACGTAATAATTTTTACATACAGCAAATAACTATGGGTCGTACAATACTTTAGATGCCTTAATAAAATATATGACTATTTATAATATGTGTTATATTTTCGATTACTGGAGTGATGCTTTTTTTGATAAATTACAAACTTTACTAGTGATTTACTGTTAAACTAAATTCTTTTATTTAGCGATGAAAGCTGAACAAGCTTCCGAGATGTACCATAAAATAGTTGAAGAAATTGAAAAACAATATGACCCAGTTTACGTTAAAACCGGGAAATTTCAATGCTATTCTGGTATTGAAAACATCTAAATAATAATAAAAAAAATTATTTTTAGAGTTACAATTAACATTGGACGGACCCGTCACGATTCTTGTTGAATCTAATCAAGAACAAGGGAAAACACAGAAAATTGAATAGAAATAATGTTTTTTAGAAACATCAATGCCGTTGTTGATAAATAGTTTTTTTTTTTTAGAAATAATATTATAAAAATGTACAATTTGTATTAATTAGATTAAATTATAAGGAGAGAAGAATAAAAATGTCAGACATAAAAAGTTTAGAAAGTGTGTTAAACTTAACAAAAGCAGAACAAGAAAAATGTATATCTGCTTTAAGATGTTTGTCTGCAGCGTTACCTGAAGGAGCTAAATCTGGTCATCCTGGCGCGCCTTTGGGCTGTTCTGCCATAGTTTATGCAATTTATATGCATCATATGCGTTTTTCTGTTGAAAACCCAAAATGGCTAAACCGTGATAGATTTGTGTTATCAAATGGGCACGCTTGCGCTTTATTATACGCAATAACACATTTTATGGGTTACTTAAAGCTAGAAGATTTAAAGAATTTTCGTCGGTTGAACAGTTTATGCCCAGGGCATCCAGAACGCAATTTAGATACTGGAATTGAGGTCACTACGGGACCTTTAGGTCAAGGAATATCGCAAGCCGTTGGGTTATCTATAGCTTCTTTACAACTGGCAGAGCGCTATAATAAACCTGGAATGGAAAAAATATTTGATAATTATATTTATTGCTTACTTGGAGATGGGTGTTTACAAGAGGGAATATCATATGAAGCTTGTTCTTTAGCTGGGCATCTTAAATTACATAATTTGATTGTATTTTTTGACAATAACAATATAACTATAGATGGATCTACGGCAATATCAACTTCTGAGTGCATATCTACTCGTTTTAAATCTATAAATTGGCAAGTACTACACGTCAATAATGCACATAAAGATTATGAAGCTATTTTGGATGCAATAGCGGCTGCTAAAGCCAACACAACACAACCCACCTTTATTATATGTGATACTATTATCGGATATGGCTCCAAAGTAGCAGGTACGGAAAAAGCCCACGGTGCTCCAGTAGGCGTTCAAGATATATTGAAAATACGTAAGGATTTTAATATAGCCTTGAAGGACGATGAAACCCAAGAAGATATGTACACTATATCACAAGATGTCTATGATGTATTTAAACGAAAAGTTGTATATAGCGAAAAAGAATTTTATCAAAAATGGATGGATAATTTACAAAATACCTACAAAATGTACTATACAACAGAATATAACCAAATAAATGCACGTATGCAGAATAAATTGACATCTTCGGTTCTTATTGACCTTCTCTCTGAATATAACATTGAAGTTAAAAGTTTATCTACGAGGCAAATATCTGGAAAAATATTGAATATTGTTGCAAATGAATTACCAGAACTTATTGGAGGCTCAGCAGATTTGACTACATCTACGTGCGTTCAAATAGAATCATGGGAAGTTTTTAGTGGAGATGACCACAATGGAAATACAATTAGATTTGGCATTAGAGAACATGGAATGATTGCTCTCTGTAATGGAATCAGTGCTTTTGGTTTCCATCGTGTCTTCAGCTCCCTTTTCTTAAACTTTTTAACATATGGATGGGGGGCTGCTCGTTTAAGCGCACTGTCACATTTACCAGTCCTCTATATATGTACACATGACTCCATTGAATTAGGTGAAGATGGCCCTACACATCAACCCGTGGAAGTTGCATCTTTGGTTAGATCTACACCAAATATTGTGTATTTCCGTCCAGCTGATGCAGCGGAAACAGCAGCTGCTTATATTAGTTGGTTGTCCCAATCAACTTCTCCATATGTCTTGGCATTATGCCGCTCTGGTGTCCCAAATATCGAAAAAACTTGTGTATCCTCCTGTTTAAGAGGAGCTTATTTGATAGAAAACTTCAAAAACAACAATAAACCCAAATTTATACTAGGCAGTTGTGGTTCAGAGTTACACTTATGTTTAATGGCTTATAAACAATTATTAGAACATTTTGATTTACGATTAGTTTCCATGCCTTCTTGGTGTTTATTCAGGATGGAGTCTAAGGAATACCAAAATCAACTATTACCGCAAGATATTCCTAGTTTATATGTTGAAGCTACAAATGCATTGGGATATCAGCAATGGTTTAAACATGCCATACATATGACAACATTTGGAGCTTCTGCTAATAAAAATGACTTATTAAACCATTTTAAATTCACCCCCCAACACATAATTGAAACTGTACATGAAATAATGAAAAACTAATTTTTTTTATTTTTTTTTAAGTAATGAAATTATTTTTTTGTAAGCATATAATTGTGTTATACATTGTGATAATTAATAGTACATGTATACCGGTCTTAAACTTTAAGGAATAAAAAACTATGAAAAATTCGGAAACACCAACAATATATATTGTTTTCTCTCAAGGGCAATATCTCTCTGGTATGTAAGATATTTATTAAACATCACAGTCATGTTATTTAGTTATATTTAATAAAAAACAAAAAAATCTTATCGTTTTCGAATATTTTGTATTTATATAAATAAATAATATTAAATTTACAAACATATACAATGTATATCTAAATTCTGTCTCTATATATATATTGATGTTAATGATAGGCATGTGAATAATTATTAATTTTATGTTTTTTATTTGTATATAGTTAAAAATTGACGTTTATTTGACGTATCCATGACTATATTATTTTTATACATAAATATTGAGCTTCTATATTTGTCGTTTAGTATATTTATTACTGTAATCAATAGTTGTATAAGATCATAGTTAAATAAATATTTCTTAGTACAAGTTTTTTTTTATATAATAATATTACGTAAATAATACACATATCAAATTTATTAATATTTATTTATAAATGTAATACCAAGAATTAATTAATTAATTCTGTTTTATCATACTTTATCAATATATTATTAATATTTATAATATTATTATATATATATCTATATATATATATATATAAGTAATAATATATATATATATATATATATATATAAGTAATAATATATATATATATATAAGTAATAATATAATTATTATATAAATAACCTAATTTAAACATTTAATTTTAATAAGTTACTATTATTAGGAGACCAAGTGAATGGCGAGATATTTATTTATGTTCCGAAAAACACAAAATGCGACGGAATAGAATTGCTTGCTTGGTGCAGCGAGAAAGGTTACTGGAGTGAAGTCGCCGATCAAAAATCGTAATTATATAAATTAAATATTTTTGTTTAGCAACAAATTGATTGGTTCAGATTTTCCGCAAAAGTCAACATATAAAGGCTCATTTTTGCAATATTTTGTAAATAAAAATATTCATAAAACAACAAATAATCTTCTAACGCAAGGTAAATTAATTTTAAGCAATTTTAATTATAATAAAATAAATAAGATATAAATTTATTTTTAAATTAATGATTTATAACATACATATTACATGTAATATTATAATGTTGCATAGTTTTAAAATATTTTTACATATTTTTTATATAATACTGAAATTGACAATTTTTTGCATAATAAGTAAATATTGCATAATAGTTTAGAAATATTAATAAAACTCAAAAAATAATTGGTTATAATTATCAATAAATCATTTGAAATTAATTCAGTTCAACTAAAAATTATTTATATTTACTTGCACAAATTTGTTTTTTCTTGTATATATTAAAGAATATGTAATTATTAGGAATCTATAAAATACCATTCGCTTTTATATTAAACCATACAACTCCAGCGACAACATTTTTTGAAGGAAATGAGTATAAAAAGCTTGATTCATGTTTGTTTATAGCTTTCAAGGAAATGTAAATCACTACGTGGCTGCTAGAATTGTAAATACACCAATTTCTAATCAGTCAGACAAAACGGAAGAATCAGGGTTAGCTCCTTTAGTTAAACCTGAGGAAATTTTGAATTCTTTTGAAACTGTAGTTTCAAAAGTCGCTGAAGTTGTAAGTTTACATAGTCCATGTTAGATATCCAGTAATTTAGATATATATATATATATATATATATTACAATCTATATATATATTTATTACAGTCTATATATATATTACAGTCTATATATATATTACAGTCTATATATATATTACAGTATATATATATATATATATTACAGTCTATATATATATTACAGTCTATATATATATTACAGTCTATATATATATATTACATTTTATATATATACATTACAGTCTATATATATATATATATGTAAATATGTATGTATATACATATATATATAAATAAATTAATGTATAATGTACTTTAATATGTATTGTATCAAACATACTATGCATAAATAAATTATAAAAAAATATGTTTATGGTTGCATAGTTGTAATATAAGCTTTGAGTTATATACACATGTTACATATAATATGCGTTTATATATACATAATAAGCATATATGCTATGTGCTACTACAATCTATATTACAATTCTATATGCATATGTGATATATTTATTATTAATATATATTAAAGATAAATTTCGAGCTGAAAAATTCCCAAAATTATATTTTATAATATATTTATAGACAATACTAGAAAGAAAACAATTTCAAGCAACTTTATGCCCTTATGTATATCAATGTACTCTTTCCATACCCCATATATTGGGGAAAAAAGACGTAAAACTAATTTTACATAAAAATGAAGAGGCCGTACCAGCAGGGAGTATGCTACCTATTCGAGTCGAAATTCATAACGAAAACGCGACATGTATTACTGGACTCATTTTGGAATTAAAACACAACCTGTCAATTAGAAGTCAAAGCGGGATTTTCAAATCTTGGTCTTATACATGTGGGGTTTGGAATCATTCTATAAATGCATCAAATGGCATCAAAAAAGATGTAGTATCTCTGATAAATATACCTTCACACTTGCCTCCTACTACACATGGTCAATATGTAGTTTCAGAGTATGTTATTTGCATCAGTTGTCAATACTCGAGAGTCGGCAATATAGTGAAAAGTATCAGTGAAAATGATTTGAATGCGCCTATCACAATATACAACGCTTTTACTCATCCTAAGCATTATATCAAAAGAGAGCTTTTACCATGGAATTTATTATTTACTCCTCAGTTTTTCCAATATTTTCAGAAAAGTATTGAAAGCATTCCTGACAGCTATGCAATGTCCTCCATGCAATACGCTCGAAGAGAGATTAAAAACTTCAATTCAGAAAATGGTATGTAAATAATATTGATATGTTTGTTATTTTTGATTTCTGCAATTGTGTTAATATTATATATATACAATTTTTTTTATTATTTAATTTCGAGTTATGATGCTATATTATTTATTTGATAAAAAAATGATTATTTTTTAGTTTTTTAATTAAAATAGAAAAGTTAAAAATCATATCTGTTTATAATATATATTGCATGTAAGTTTGAAATTGGCTTAAATTGCCGTTTCTCTGTAAGTGCTTTATTTATAATAAAAAATGCAGTTCCTACTATTTAATATATATCAGATATTTTTCTTAGTATATATAGCGTAATATATTCATAACATAATATTTTAGTAGTGTACGCTGCATGCTTTATTTTGACTATGCAATTTGTAACACAGATTAGCTTTAAGATTATCATGATTTGTGTTTAGTAACAGAATTGAAGGTAGTAGTTGTGGATATTGGAGCCGGAACCACTAAAGACACAAACACTTTTTTGACTGAGGATAAAGATCTGAAGAAAGATTCTTCCTATGAAAAACCAGACATAACTTATTTAACATCTAAAGATACAATGACTTGCGATATTGGATGTTATGCATCTCCAAAACTTATGCAACAAATGCTTATGAGCGAGTTTAAGAACTCACGATCTGCTAGAATAAGAAAATCTGTTACTGTACGTGCAATAGCACCTCTTAGTAAATAGTTTATTCTTTTTTTTTTTAACATATTTTTGATAGAAACATGATTTTTTAGAATTTTTATGTATTTTTTTATGACATTGTTCATGCATTTAAGAACTAGCTTATTTAATTATTTAGAAAAAAAAAACCTTTTATGAATAGAAGTGATGGCGTATTGTTATAATCGGGAATACTATTGCTAAGGCATAAAAACAATCAATAAAACTATTATTTTTTTTTTTATTTGTAAGAAAAAAACAAATACGCACAAAAATTAGTTTTTTTTTTTTATATTTTTATAAGCGTTTTTGCACGAAACAATATTGTAATTTTTTGATCCATTAACAAATTATTAAAGAGCTTAAATGAGCGAATTAAATGTAAAATAAAAACAGTGTTAAGTAATCAAAAGATCTGGTAAATAATAATAAAAAGAGAATAACCAATCTTCATGTAATCGGTATATTATCATTTTTTTTTTTTTAGAGTGTGGGCTATGAAAGTGGTTGTCTACTTTTTTGAACTCTAAAGTTGTGGTTATCATCATTAACTCTTAAACTATTTGGTTCAAAAATAAAAAAATTATAAAACTTAACTTACAAGCTTTAAAAGGTTTTATTAAATGATTCTAACACTCGGTGCATCTATTTATGGATATGCATCCAACTTTATGGGTATGTCGAAAAACGGGAAAGCCGTTTTTTGGCAACCTCGACTTTTAACGCTTCGAAACCCCGAAGGAATTTTTAAAACCTCTTATGACTATGAGAATTCAACTTATATTCATCGATTCCATCGCGGTAAAGTGTATTTTTTTCAAAAAGGTAAATATACGACGATATATAATAGAAAATTTTTTCAAAAAAAAATAATTTTTTTTTTTTTTTTTTCAGAAACGTCCTTCCTGTTACATCAACGTGATTTAATACCCCTCAAAGATTACAATCCGTATGGTGATTTAGAAAACTATCGCTATGAAGGCAAAGTTTTGTACTGGGAGCCTTTGTTCTTCTATTTAGAAGGACTGATTAATGAGGACGGTCTTGTTATTTGCCAAATACCAAAAATTAGTCTAAAAATAACAACTGAAAATTTCTGCAATTTGCAGAAGCCTAAATGGCTTGATAGTAACGAGTCGGTTACTATTGCTGAGTTGTCTCCAGAACTCCTCAGTGCAAAAAATGTCCCTGAATTCATTCGAACGCTTGCAAAAAAAGCGGGTTTGAAGCTAATTACTTCAGACAAGCACCAAAAAAATATAAACACTCTTGAAGAAGGGAATATTGAGCTAAAGATAGATGAAGAAAATAATGCAAGCATTCATCTATTAGACAAAATGGAAAATTTTGTTTATCTTCGGAACTTTGCTTTAGCTTCATATAAAGTTGACGAAAAACAAAAGGTGTGTATATATGGTGAAGAATCCACACCTAACAAAGTAATAATCAGTTTATGCACGGATATTGATAATATTTTCGATGATCCCGATCAGTCTAATATAATTTTTAGATTCCTTGAACAAACTGGAGTAATAGAAAAAAAAAAATATAGATTTTTTAATAATTTTCCTACAATGGCTGTTAAGCATCAAATGGCAGAAGATTTATCCAGTTATTTTTCCACCTTCCGCCAATTTTTATATATTGTCTTTTTGCATTTGAAAATACAACTCCAAAATTATCTCCAGAAATTCCGTGCATCTCATCCTCAAGTTCAAGTAATTGAAAGAAAATTATTTGAACAACTGTCAAAATTTCCAAGTAATTAAATTAAATTATTTAAAATACATAATAACTTTTAACAATTGTAATATTATTAATATAAATGGATTTTCTGCAAAATATGAAAATGTAATTATATATTCAATTTATGATGAGTCGAACTGGTTTATCTATAAATAATCAAATTTGTCAAATATATAAATTATTATTAATTGTACACATAAATTGCTCAATAGTCATATTATTTCTTTATTTTAATTAATATTTCAGATGTAAACCATTTTATGTTAACACAAATCGTCGTCACTAAAGGAGATATCGCAATTTGTGCAGTTACATGCATTCTTATAGGATTTACAGTAAGTATTTCTTGTAATATTATAAAATAGACATTATTATGTTAATTAGTTTATAATAAATGTGATTTTACACTGATAAATAATATGATTTTATTTATAGGCGCACGCTTTCGGTATAGTTGGTTTATGTATAGGCTTTGTACATAAAGTATCTATTGTACCCATCATTATTATCTCAAAAAAAATATTTGGGATTCGCAACTTGTTTAAGAAAAACAGCGCAGTAACTCAAGCGGGCGTAGACACGAGCAAAACAATAAATGATGATATATCTGAAATACAACCTGTTGCTCAACAATCCTATGATTTTTTAACGTATTTGAAATCAGATGATGTAAGATTTTAAATTTTGAACCTACAAATTAAACATAATGTACAGTTATAATAAGCGTGCCTAATTTTCATTAACTATCCTGTACACTAACTGTAAACGTCTGTTAGCACTACAGCTATAGTCATTGATAGTTAAATTATGCCGAAATACTCTTAAAAAGCTGCATTTCCATATGCTTATTATTAAGAGTATATAAGCTTTAAGATATATAGTATATACTTGTATATTGATATATGTTATTATATTTTAAATATAACTGTTAATATAGGAATATAGCCTTGTTTATACAGTCAAATCGCTAAAATATTAATAAATACTTATTAAACTTTTGCTACCTATTTACATATAAATTTTATTAATAAACGTTATATATTGACTTCATTTTTGCAAATAATATTAACGCATATATATATGTATATGTATACGTAATAGTGCATATATTTGTGTATAATTTAATATAATGTATATATACAGTATGAGATTAGTTTTATATATAAAAAGTTATTTAATTATATATTCTCTTAAATTTGCTTTACCCATTAATAACATTAAGATATGTTATATTATATAATGTTTTTAGGGCGGTCGTTGTGGAAGATTGATACTAAAAACTATTGAAAAGATAAACAGCATCAGAAAAAATAAAAAAAATAAAAAAATAAAAAATAAAAGAAAAATAAGAACTGTTTATCATTTAATAATTCCCTGTAATTCAAAAAAATCAAATAATAATAAAATCCCTGAAACACAAGCTATATGTGTTATACCAGAAGATTCTTATTCCTGCTCTAGTGATTCGTTACTATCTAGTAATGAAGAATCAGTTGAATCCTCTTCTAATGAGAGCACCGAAAGTATAACCAAGCTAAGTACTAAAGCCCCTCTCAGAAGACTTTGTTTTGCTAAAAGAACAAGTCAATATGTTCAAAACTCCCTCAATTTTTATGAGAAACAAATTAAAGCAGAAAAAGAATTAGAAAAGAAATATAATGGAGAGGAATACGATCAGACCGTCATCGACGATCCAGCATGTAATATATTGGATCCAGCTATCTTTAAAAACCGAGATATAGGTAGCAGCAGTGATCATCACTGTGAATCATGTGCAAATGCACTTAGAAAAAATAAAATAATAAAAAAAAAAGAAAAAAATATAAAAAAAATAAAAAAAGATAAAAAAGAAAAAAAAATAAAAAAAAAAGAATCTGTCGTTAGAAATAATGACACTGAAGGAGATGAATCATCAACATCTCAAAAAACAAACAATTTGCTATACACATATTGTCGTATAAGCGATTCAATTCATGAACAAGACAAAGAAAGAAAATCAGAAATTTACCAATTGGAAAAGTTAGTAGACAATTTATCCGATAAGGAAGAAAAACTAGAAGAAAAAGAACTTTTCGCCCCAAAATTTAAAAATTTCACAGATAACCAAGGTGAACGAAAAACAATTAATCCTTGTTTTTCCACAACTCCTGAACCATCTACTCCATTGGGGTATTTGGATCTTGCTGAAGAAGAGTTCGTATTATGTAGAGCTGATTACGGACAAGAAGTTCATGAAAGAAAATTAGAAGCTGGTATGTTTATTTAATTGAATAAAAAAAAATGTATAATTATATATATATATATATATATATATATATATATATATTAATTATTATATATATTAATTTAATTATTGGTATAAATGTTCTATATAAGATAATATATAAAGCATGTATTGATTGCATGTGTAATCCGAATACATGGAAATAGTATAAAGCATGTAAAGCATGCATACATGGCATGCTTTTTATATTTAAGTTTTTCTTGAGCATGGTATTTTATTATAATGTTTTAGACGAAAAAAAATTAGAAGAATTACTGAAATTGGCGACATCACAGGACTTATTAGAATGTAAGCGTTTTTTATCATTTTATATTGAATTCTCAAATTTATTTAACGAAACTAATTAAATAAAAAAAAAATTAATTAAACTTTTATACTGGTTTAACTACAATGTTGTAGTAAAAGAAGAAAAACTGCGGCTCTTTACATTAAGGAAATACAAAGAAGATCTCGAAGAAAGAGCACACTCTGATTCAAGACATTTGATCAAAATTCAAAGAAAATTAAATGAACTTAAACGTTTGAATACTTTAATTGAAAAGGTTAACAAGAAAAAAAATCGACTCAGATATTTATTTGACTCTTATTCTATTGATAAATCTAAATATGAGCTTCTTCAAAATGTCCGATCTGAAATAGTTAACCAATATTTAACAAGTAATAAACAATATATTATATTAATCATAAATAAATATATTTATTTATTATATATATATATATATATTATTATTATTATTATTATTAATAACTTAAAATCAATATTTTTTATTATAAATTTAATAATTAATTATTAGGTAATGAAGCATATAAGATATATCACGATTTTCGTAATAAACCTGTAACCGCAATACAAAAGTATATAGAATTATGCGACCCAGAGTTGTATATATATTTAACAAGAAGGGAAGATGAATATTTAGCAACAAGTTATATGATATTACTTCATTTGCTATCGGAAGATCCTCAATATATTGCTCATAAATTCCGTCCAAATGCTTACCCCTTCAAATTCTTAATTCCTCAAATGCATTATGACGTAGCTACAGTAAATGAATTAAGATTCAAAATTAAGCACATCTATTTACCAAAGAATATAAATTATGAATTACTAATAACAGATCCAGACTTTCGTATATATAAGGGCTTTGTAGAGAAATACTATTATGACGAAGAGACTCCAGTCGACAATGAAAAATCAGTCGACAATAATACATCAGTCAGCAATAAAACATCAGTCGATAATAAAGCATCAGTCGATAATAATATTGGAGAAGGTTTCAAATATGAACAATTAGATTTAATGGAAGGAGTTCCTGAACCTTCATTAAAAGAGACAATAAAATATAATATTGGACGTGATCGATATTCAATACAACCTCCTGAATTTAGAGCTTATTACAAAGAAGCAGCTCAATATATGTTCAGTCACAATTGTTTTATATTCCCGTATTTATCGTATGTGGATGGATTGTGTCATTTGTTACCCAATGACTCGATTACAAATAATCCTATGAGACGCTTGGGAACACCAGGCTTGTCCGAAGCTGACTTTCAATTAGATTACACTCTTCGAGTCGAAAATAGTAAAAGATTTGAGATCAATCAAAAACAAGCGAGAATTGAAAAAAACTTGTATCGTCAGCTGCATGGTCAAAAAGCTTTACAATCAGATGAAAGCGAATCTGATGAAGCCAATAAAGGAATTGATTTTATAGAAGAAACACCTCGTTTTCTTCCAAATCAAAAACCTTATATGCTACAAGAAACAAATACTCAAAAAACATTTGCTGATTTAGTGCTTCAAGAAACTCAACAAAAAAACAAACCAAATATATATCAGCAAGTTGAAAGAAACTGTGAATTACAACAGAAAATAATAAAAGAAAAAGAAATAGAAAAAATAAAAAAAGAACTTGAAAAAACAAAAAAAGAATTAGAAAAAGCAAAAAATCAAAAAGAAGAAATAAAAAAAGAAAAAGAAGAAAAAGAAAAAGAAAAAAATGAAAAAAAAGAAATAGAAAAAGAAAAAGAAAAAAAAGAAAAAATAAAAATAGAAAAAATAATAGTTACAAGAAACAATGTTTTAGGTAATATACAAGCAGCCTCAAATGAATTGAAAAGTAACGGATCATACATAGATTTGGAAGCTGAATTAAGTAAACCTACAACAACAACTTCAATAATAAATGAATCTTACATGAATGAGAGTATAAATACTCCTAAATTTATGGAAACAGAAAGTCCTGAATCTTTAAAGGTAGGAAATAATAACAGAGTAGTACCTTTGTTAAATTTCTCTAAATTAAGCGATAATAAAGAACCTGAAAAAGTGCGCACTTATGACTCAGACGTAATGACAATAACTTCTTATGAGCCTTGCGATGCTTATAGCTTCAATGAATCATATAAAAGCTCTAAATTGACTCGAAACTTGAAAACTCCAAGTCATAATCGCGGAGAAAGAAATCAAGATTATTACAAAAATCTAGTTGATAATTTAAAAAAGAAGGAAGAAGAAAAAAATAAGAACTTCACAGATGAACAGATTGTTAGAATAACCAAAATAGCACTACAAGCTGTCCAAGGCACAGGTTGCCAAAATAACCACGACTGCATTTGTCAAGAAAAACCAGCATATCTTAATACAGTAAAGGAATTACCACAAAAAGAAGAAAAAAAAGAATATGTGGAATATCTAAAAGAAGAAGAAATAGGTTACATACTGGAACCTAAAATTATTGAAAAGCGTAAACAGCCCAAATGTATTAGTAAAGATGAAAAGCTTTGCTCTGAATTATTCCAAAAACTGTCTATCCAAAATAATAAGAAGTTTAAGAAATATGAAAAAGTCACTAATAATAAATCTTTAAAGGATAGCGTTAAAGCTGGATTATTGCGTAACATTGGTAAAATTGAAAATGAACAATTAAAGAGAAAATTGAATTCTCTAATCATAGAATGGCCTTCTCACGGTTTTCCTGAGTTCTTATATCCGTACGATGAATCCAAGCTGTCTAATTTCGAGATATATTCTTTGAGACGCTCTGTAGCTTGTTTGATTTTGGCTCAAAAAAGAATCAATACCATGGAATCAAACAGTATTTTGAGGCATTTTAAATTCCAAACCGACTATTTGAACGATTTAGATTTATTAATTGATAATTACTCAAGAAAACCTGTTCCTCCTAAAGAGAAAGTCTCAAAAAATGAAGTTTTAGCGGATTCTGATGAAGAAAGTATAAGCTCCTCTAAAGGCTATATTCGACTAATGAATACTATGGCATCTTTAAGAAAAAACCCACATGCCGTTTCTCCCTTGCAATATTTCGACTTATTACCAAACTTCAATTTACCTGATAAGAAATCTGAGGACAATACAACTTCGAGTCTTCCAGAAGTCTCATCTGTAATGGATGATTCTTTTAAACCTAATCGTTTTGATTTCAATTATTTCCAATCTAAACTAGGATTCCTTAAACCTACGTCTACGGAATCAGGAATGTCAGTCTCTGAACTTGACTTTGATAAAACATTTAATAAAGAGGAGTCACCTTTAATTGAGTTTGGATCTGATCAAGATTCGAGCAAAACTAATAATACTGCAGTTGGTGAAGTTGTCAAACCTAAATTATCTGAGAACTCGGATTCAAATGTATCTCCGTCTCAATCAATATCGACTGCAATTCCTTCTACAGTTAATTCAAAAAATTTACTTTCTGAAGTCAATGCATCTTCAAGCTCAAATGAAGATTTATTAGATCTTGCACAAAAGGAAATGGCCTCAATCAAATCAAAGGCTTGTCGTTCAGTTACCTTCGATTCTTTACCAGAAGATAATACAAACAAGGAACTCATTAAATGTAATAATAAGTCACAACCGGAAACAATAGAGACAGTTGTTGTATACTCCCACTATGAGACCATTC
The DNA here is from genome assembly GCA_030141585.1 of Ophryocystis elektroscirrha. Taxonomy (NCBI): domain Eukaryota; phylum Apicomplexa; class Conoidasida; order Neogregarinorida; family Ophryocystidae; genus Ophryocystis; species Ophryocystis elektroscirrha. The sequence goes on from JAQIFP010000036.1 coordinate 38,153, forward strand.
CTGCGGAGGATGTTGTCAATGATAAAGACTATGAGGACTTGGATCAAATATTGGGACTTACAGAAACAGGACGCCAAAAGAGAGAAGATGAAAGAATCAATAAATTACTTAACGTCTCCGAAAATGATGATATGATTCTTGAAAACGTCGTAATTAATCAAGCTTTAAATCCGTTAAATAATCAAAATCAAGATTACACATTTCTCGATTATTTGGAGTCAAAAATAAATATAGCAAAAACCCGTAAATCCCCATATACAGAGGACTTGATATTATTTTCAATAGCCCTAAACGATGTACATATGAAAAGACAATTCAATCCAGTAGATTTCACAGTCGCTAGAGCGTATCAATGTATGGCTGACTTTGCCCGTCGCATTAGAGGTCATTTAACGCCAGTCAATTCGTGGTTTTTAAGTCAATTAACTGAGATACTGTTTATATTTGAAGCCTCCGAGCTAGTACCAATAGAAACCTTCCAAAATCATATCAAATGTATACTGGAAGCCATAATCAAAATGCAAACAACTCAAATATCCACCATTCCGTGTAAAAACGAGAACGATTTAATCCCAATAGGGCTTATTCCTCTTGCTTTAGGATTGAATGATATAGGAAAATTATTGCATGAAATATCCATATTTGTTAAACCAATAACGCACAGAGATATGTGCCAAGAGGACTTTTTAATGCGTAAGTTCAATGTACGCAGTCAAGACCTAAATGACCTTTTCCTATGTAACAACGTACCAAATAATTGTGCCAATCCAAATATAGTAAATAAAGCTCTACTTGAACCAGTAAATCACGTACAGATGTTGGAAATGCCCACTCCAATTAACGTTGTCACAAACGGATATTCCCAAGTTGTTCCTTACAGTGGTGAAAATGGCCACCAAATGGGAAATTTATCTGCTTTCGAAACATTAAACAATATTTTTGGAAATGAAGCTTGTCAGTATCAAATTATCGAAGAACATTCTGTAATACATGTGGTTGAGCAAGTTTCCCAATCTCCAATGCAGCAAATTTCACCTTTGGAAGAATTCCAAACCTTTTGTCAAAGTTCAATGCAACAAATATCTTATTCAATGCCAC
>JAQIFP010000037.1:0-53441 GCA_030141585.1 Ophryocystis elektroscirrha
CAATAATAACAATAATAACAATAATAACAATAATAACAATAATAACAATAATAACAATAATAACAATAATAACAATAATAACAATAATAACAATAATAACAATAATAACAATAATAACAATAATAACGATAGCAATAACAATAGCAATAACAATAGCAATAACAACCATAACAATAATAATAACAATAATAACAATAATATCAATATTACAATAATGTTTATAACAACAATAATAATAATAATAATAAAATTAATAGTGATAACAATAATAACAATAATAACAATAATAACAATAATAACAATAATAGCAATAATAACAATAATAATATCAATATTACAATAATGTTAATAATAACAATAAAAACAATAATAATAATAATTTTGATAACAACAAAAATAATAATAATAATAAAATTAACAGTGATAACAATAATAACAGTATCAATAGTAATAACAATAATAACAGTATTAATAGTAATAACAATAATAACCATATCAACAATAATAACAATTTCAACAATAATAACAATTTCAACAATAATAACAATATCAACAATAATAACAATAATAACAATAATAATAATAATAATTTTGATAACAACAAAAATAATAATAATAATAAAATTAACAGTGACAACAATAATAACAATAATAACAATATCAACAATAATAACAATAACAATATTAGTAATAGCAATAATAGCAATTAAAATAATAACAATAACAGTAATAACAATAATAACAATAATAACAATAATAACAATAGCAATAACAACCATAACAATAATAACAATAGCAATAACAACCATAACAATAATAATAACAATAATAACAATATCAACAATAATAACAATATCAACAATAATAACAATATCAACAATAATAACAATAATAACAATAATAATAATAATAATAAAAATAATAAAAATAATAACAATATTACAATAATGTTGATAATAACAATAACAACAAAAATAACAATAACAACAAAAATAACAATAACAACAAAAATAATAATAATAATAAAATTAACAGTGACAACAATAATAACAATAATAACAATAATAATAATAATTTTGATAACAACAAAAATAATAATAATAATAATAAAATTAATAGTGATAACAATAATACCAATAATAACAATAATAACAATAATAACAATAATAACAATAATAATAATAATAACAATAATAACAATAATAATAATAATTTTAATAACAACAAAAATAATAATAATAAGATTAACAGTGATAACAATAATAACAGTATCAATAGTAATAACAATAATAACAGTATCAATAGTAATAACAATAATAACAATATCAACAATAATAACAATAATAACAATAATTTTGATAACAACAAAAATAATAATAATAATAAAATTAACAGTGACAACAATAATAACAATAATAACAATAATAATAATAATTTTGATAACAACAAAAATAACAATAATAACAATGTTAATAGTAATAACAGTAATTATAAAAATAATAATGATATTAGAAATAACAAAAATATCAATATTGCAATAATGTTGATAATAACAATAATAAAAATAATAACAATATTAATAGTAATAGTTATAACAATAATAATAAAAATAATATTGATATTAATAATAACAATAATATCAATATTACAATAATGTTGATAATAACAATAATAATAATAATTTTAATAACAACAAAAATAATAATAACAACCATAATAATAATTATAATAACAATAATATTGATATTACAATGTTGTTATTAATAACAATAATAATAATAATAATAATTATAGTAATAATAATAAAAATTACAATGTAGCTATAGTATCAATTATAGCAATTATGATAGTAAAATAAATAATAAACAATAGTATTAATTTAAATATTGATAATAATAACAATAATAATAATAATTATATTAATAATTATAATATTAACAACAATATTAACAGTAATAACAATAACAATAATAATAGCAACCATAATTATATTTATAATAACAATAATATCGATATTACAATATTGTTTATAATAACAATAATAATTATAATAACTATAATAATAATATCACAATGATGTTAATGATAACTATAATAATTATAAAAACAATTATAATTATAATAATAATAATAATGATAAAAATTACATGTATAGAAACAATTATAGCAATAATGATAATAATAATAATAAAAGCTATAATGAAAATAATAACAGTCATAACAATAATAGTAATAACATTAATAATAATAATGATAATTAAAATAATAATAGTAATAATGATTAAAATATTCCAAACAATAATGATGGTAATTATAATACAGCACTTTTCATTATTACGGTATTAATAATAATAATAATAATAATAATGTTAATACTGATAGTACTAATGTTATAGAATGAACAATTTCAGTCATATTATAATAGTAATGATAATAATACAGTTATAGAACTAGTTATAATAATGATATAATAGTATTAATATTATAATAAAAATAGTATAATGAAAATAATAATTTTAGTGATAAAGAACATAAATTAGTTTATTGAAATAAAAGTATGTATGATTTTATTATTAATATTATACTGAACACAAATGATTTTTTTTACTGTGATATATAAAAAGAAATGTATCACCAAAAAATTTCAAGGTTAAGTTCTTAGTGAACATTAACTGATTTATATTTTGTTGCTTTTGGATTGAAATATTTTTGATTTATGTTAAACAAAAGTATACGTAAAAAAGCTATAATTCATCAGATGTTGTGATAGTAGACCTTTCTGCTTCACTTATCAATATTAATTATATTTACCAATGAATTGAGGTAATTCCTGGGATTTTATAGGGGTAAATTTGGAATTTCCAGATACAATGTTTTCAATAAAATCTTTGATATTTTCGTGGTTTGGAGGCTTAAAGACATTTTTAAATAAACACCTTACTGATTTTTGTGATATCTCAGTGTAACGTAACCGCTTTCGTGTATTTAACGCTATAACTGTTGCACCACTGAAATCTTTTTTTATTAGCTATAATGTATAGGAGTTTAGATTCAAACAATACATTACTTCTATAAAATTTTTCTCAATATTTAGATTTAACCACGCCCATTTCAATTTAATTCTTCCATTTTCAATTACGGAATTATTGCTTGCTAGATTTTGAAGCATTGAGCGTTCATTTTCTGAAAGTGTGCCGTTTTTTATGTATATCATACAAAAGTTTAAATCCTAAGCCAAATAGTTTTAAACAAAACAAATTACTTTTTTGAAACAGATGTCTTTGTGAGACTCCAAAGTAAGTTCAGGCACTTTTGCTTTCAACCTAATAGTAGTCAATATTAAATATAACTGGCATTATTACCATATTTTTGAAGCATCATTTTTTTTATTGGTTTCAGAATAACCTCCGCCTTTGACGAAAGTTTCAGCGTGAACATTCACCCAGTTGTGCAAATCCAAATAAGTCATATTTCCTGAATAGCGTTCAATTTCAGCCAAGGAGGATTTTTGTAATATAATCGATGGTAGTTTTTTAATATTGTATTTTTTCTGTAGAAATTTATCGTGCGGTTGAACATAACCAAATGAAACACGATCCTGAGGTTAATGGAAACATATTAAGTCTCACAGCAAAAGCATTGCTTAAGGCTTTAATTATAACTGGAGGCGTTTTTTTTGTTGAAAATAAAATTATTTTAGGTATAGCCTCGTTTTTGTGTAAAAATTCATCTAAGTTGTCTTTGGTTAATTCTTCAATATGCCTTGATGTTATATACTTCAATGCTGCATGTGTTATCTGATTTTCTGTAGGAGCCTTAAAACAGATCATCAAACTATTCAAAGAGTATTACCTTTGGAAGTGTTTCAGGGGGTAACAAAATATCTGATGAGTAAACAAGAACAAACGGGTATTCTAAATTTTTATTGTAAGTTTCTTGGCAAAATTTTCTCCATTCAGCACAATCAATAGCTAAAAATCGAACTAAACCCCTTAATTTTTTTGCAACCACATCATAAGTTTTTTCTATGTAAACATTATTTTTTTGTTGTTTGGAGCTGAATTGCAAGAGTACTGATACACCCCAATGATTTCTTTGTTGTGAAAGTTGTGAATTTAAAGTAATAGGTGTTACAAGAATAGTTTCATGTCGCATAGGGTCTATAAAATTTGTTTTTGTTTTACATAAACATGAATTAAAACATATTAAAAGATTAAAAATCAGCACTGCAATTTGCTTAGTAAACATATTACAATATGTCAAATAAGTATCCTGTATAATCAGATAATTAGATATTAAAATGTTATAAAATCAGGATATCCTGGCAAGAATTAAAGTTTATGATAATTAAAATTTGTTCAATTTTATACTAATTTCAAATGGATAAATATTATTTAATGAACAAGACATTTGCCCACAACTTAATAAAATAGTTAATTGGTAAAATAATCTTGCAGCAGTTAAACGGTCGACTTCATGTTTAGGACATAATCGCGAGAAAAATAAAGGTTTTTCTTTATTTTTTTCAAAATTGAGTTCAACAAATCTGTTATAATGTAACAAAAAGATTACATTTACGTGCGAAGTTTCCATGTTTCTAATTTATAGTAAGACTGGAATTTTTCCAGTATTTCTAACTCCTTCAAATAATTTTTACTTGCTGTTGATTGAAAATTATTTTTGACAGTTTCGTATTCTGTTATTAGCGAGTTTTTTTTGTTTAATCCATGTTGAATGAAATTCGGAGAATCTAAATTTGTATAGTGCAATGAATTTATGAAATAATTTACCATAACTGATTTCTTGGTTTTGCTCAGCAGAAAGTGTATCTATTAAATTATGTTCATAACATTTTTACATTCATTTAAAATAGAATTTCTTGAAATTTCTGTTTGAAGACTGTAGCGTAGTTTCATCTCTGAATTTTCTGAATGTTCATAATCTGAATTTATTTCTGGAGCGTTGAAAATCCCTCGTAGCTGTTCAACGCTCTCAACATTATCCTTGTATTCTGTGTATGATGAAATTCTTATGATAATTGTAATAATAATATAATTACTTTGACTTTGAAGTTAATTCTGTTAATTTTTTCAAAAATTTTTGCGATTTGTTCACATTTATAGAAAGGATTTTACTTCGAATATTCAACTCTCCTATTAAATCGAAAATTTTATTATTTTCAAATGTTAAAAACTTAGTGTACAACGGTGAATCGTCTAATAAAGTGACGCAATCAATTCGCAATTTCTGTACAATTAGTAAGAAAAACTTCTAAGCACCTTAGAATCAAATGCTGTTATTTTGGAAAAGACTTTTTTATTTTGGGGTAATACCAATAAATTTTTTTCATGACCATAAGCTTTATCGTTTTGATTAGCAGAAATATTTTCATCTTCAGATAATTGTGGAATATGTATGTCAAGCATATTTTCAAGTTTAATACAATCTGGTGATTGTAAATTGTATACATCTTGTTGATTTATTTCAGAATTGATTATGTCCACTGCATTTTGTAAATAAGATTGATACTCAATCCTATCACTATCGGTCGGTATATTTATACTACATGTGTTCAAAGATGTTTGAGGTAAGCATTTATCTTTCAAAATTTTGAAAGATTTACGAGGCAATTTTTCAACACTATTTAAAATTTGGGACATTCCATTATTTAAAAGCTAAAGATGTATATTTTATTAAGTGCATTACTTTTTTATAGATTATCAGTGCTTTATTGTCTGTAGAAAATAAAAATTTTCAAATTGATTACATAAATAATCGACTTTTGCACAATATATTTTACATAGACCAGATATTAGCACGCCAGAATAACGGGGAGTAGATACCGCGTTAGAAGCTTTCAATGATTGGATAATTTTCGATAAATCAAATTCTAAAATTGGTTTTTTTTTGTATTGATGTTTGATTCCAAATGTTCCCAAAATCCAGATTTGTTTTATATCTTATAAATTAAATGTTTTTATTGAAAGTACCATAATTTCTAGTACTGAAGTGTTGTAAAGCCATTATGGCTCTAAAATAAATGAAATACTGACGATTTTATGGTATTATTATTCGTATGTAACATGTTTTGACAGGATCAGCATAAATAGCCTGCACGAGTAATCTAATACCTAAACGTTTGTCTACTGAGTATTTTTTACATAAATTTTTTCGCAAGTTGATAAAAAAAATGCTATAAGAGAATCATTTTTAGCTTTATGAATATCTACATTAAGTTCATTTGCAAATAGCTGACTGTATTTTTGAACATCAACGAAAGCATTAAATTTTGAAGAATGAAAAACGCTTTCATCAAAAAGCTCTAAAGCGTGTTTACAGTGTGAAAATGAATAAAAAGGTCTCATATTTTTTGCGTGCTGGATTAAAGAACACCAGACTGGATTCTTACATAATTTGAACGCACATCCAACTATCCAAAGTGAGTCACGAGCCCTAGTGATGGCAACATTTAACCGACGAACATCAGCTAAAAAACCCAAAGATGTACTAAAGTTGCTGTCAGAAAAAGAACTACATGACCTCACACAGCTAAATATTATAATGCGTTTTTCCCTCCCTTGAAAAGCGTCGACCGTACACACTTCAAGGTCTTGAATCCATTTTTCAATAAATTCTTGTAACAACATATTTTGAATAAGTTGAACTTGTTCTTTATAGGGTGTTAAAATTGCAATGTCCTTCACTGTAATTGATTTGTCACATTTTTTATTGATGTAGTTTCTAATCAAAATTTTAAGCAATCCTATTATGAAAAATGTTTCTTCTTTGTTAGAATAAGATAAAGTTACAGAATTTTTATTTTCAGAGGAAGGAACGTTAAAAAATAGAAAAGGTCCAAATATTTGACTCCAGTTATGAAAAGGTAATAATTCTCTTGATTCAGCACTATCAGCGTTTGAAACTTTATTGTCATAAAAATATTTCACAGGAAATTGAGCGATTTCAGGCCGCATTCTGTATTGTAGACCTAAAATATGTACTTTTTGACCCGATTGCATTAGCCGCTCAAAAAGACTTCTTTGATATTCATTTTGTTTAGCAAGATGAGACTTAACCGTTGCTGGTAATTGCTGAGGGTCTCCAATCATTATTAGCCGAGAGGGTCTCCATCTCAATGGAATTAATGTTGATAGTTCAACTGCTTGTGCGGCCTCGTCTATAATGACGTACATAATTGGGGAATATAATTTGATGAGATCAGTTGCACTATTCGATAATGTTGTGAAAACAAAATCACAATTTTCCAACAAGTCCTGATAAATATTATTGGATTTATTTTTTTCTGTTCTTGGTGTGCTATTGTTGCAAATTGTGCTGAAAGCTGTGGGTGATACATTTTCAAAAAAAGCATCTTTGTTTAATCTATCCACAATATCAAGTCCATTTTGTTTACTAAGATCTGAAAGTATTATTTGTAAGAAAACGTTATTACTTTCAAAGTTTAGGTTCGATGGAGAAAGATTTGATAGTAAAATAGTCTTTACTTCTGGAATAGTTATTCTTGATTCATTACCAAGTCTGATGCAGAAAGGCTTTATAAAACGATGACTTTCTTTGGAGAAATCAGGCAAACCATATTTAATAATCCTAATTGCAATTTCGTCAACAGCGGCATTGGAAGGGGCGCACACAAGAATCTTTTCTTTTTTATTTTTCGATTTTGAGAAATGTAAAATTACAGCTAAAATAGCCAAAATTGTAGTTGTTTTACCTGTCCCTGGTGGGCCTTGAATTAGAGAAACATTTTGAGGATTACATAATGCGTAAGTAATTGCTGCGAATTGGCTTTCATTCAAATTGAAAGCAGTGATAAGTTTATCTTTTATCTCGAAGATGTCATTTTCAGTAATAGTATTAGATTTTGATTGATTAACGATGGTATTGGGATTTAAAAGTGAGGGAAAGAACGTGCAAACATTAGAGTAAAATATGCTTTGAATCTCTCTTATAATGGTTAGTAGAGAGCTGATCCGATAAATATTACAAATAGAATTAACTATCAAGGAGTTTTGAAATACCTCAACTTTTTTGTAGTCGGTGCTATCTCGTTCAGTGATTTTCATAACTGGCAGACGCAAAACTAATAAGTTTTCATTTTTTTTCACTTCATTTTCAAGTAATGCTAAACGATAGGTCAATTGTGAACCAAATTTAAAGGAAGATAATGGCTTTTGGTGTAAATTCACCTCTGATGGTGTTAAAATTATTAGTTCATAGGGTTGGAATATATCAGCATCATTAATCTAGGATAAGTACGATACTTATAATGAATGTACTTGATTATTAAGTTTCAAAATTTTCACTACGGCCAAAATATTATTGGATGTTTTAGATAAATTTAAAATTTTGACAGGAATTTTCACAACTCTTTGATCTAGTACTGGTAAGATACTTGACTTACATTCTTCTAGAATCAGTGGTACAAATGTTCTAAATATATTTTTAATGAAAAAAAATATTACTCAACAAATTGTTTTTCTGATTGAAATATGAAAGGAATAACATCTTTTTTATTATCGGATTTCAAGAGTTTAATATTATTAAGCTTGAATATATCCCAGTTCAATATTTCATTTATTACTGCATCAATTTTGATGCTTGCCCGAGAAAAACATATATCTCTAGAATTCAAAAAGTTTTCTATAATAAGTATATTCAAAAATATATAAAACCGAACCTTTAGAATTAATCGAATTTCCGGATATTTGAATTTCATGTTTTTCAATTGAATTTGAAGAGTTTAACTCATGCTGTTGTTTTGAAATTCGAAGTCTTTTCCTAGAGTAAATTCCTTTCATTCTCAAAATAAGCTTGACATCAGCATTAATTGTAAATCACAGTGCATAATTTAATCACATTGAACAATTTTTATTTTGACACCTGTTCCTTGTATAGCAAAAAAAAAAATTCAAAGAAAGTGTCGTATATATAATGTAATTTATTATACAAGGCTACATATTCCACGGTTCAACTTTTCGTATTAGTATTTACATCAACATAATGATATTATTATAGGTATAGTATCAAATGTTTTAATTTTAAGAGTAAGTTGAAATTTGTAATACTTGCGCTAAATACTTCAAAATTCATTTTTTACGGAACCATCTTTCCGCAACCAAAACTTCTTCATCAGGGGTAATGAACGTCCACTAACATATATTTTGAAAAAAAAAGACATACTTTAAATAATTTTAAAGGACTTTCACAACACTTCTGTTCTGGGTCTTTTTCAAGAATGCAGCGACTATCAAACATAGTTCCTTTTGAAGACACTCTTTTTTGTAATATTCGACCATTCTCAAAGTAAGAGTAATTTGTCCATTCAACATTGGTATCGTTATCCTGATTACAATTTATATTAACTTATATTTGAACTTTTTGATAGGTAGCGGTTCCATCACAGGTTACGCAAGTTGTTTTATTTCTACCCATTGGAAAATAAGTTGTAAACTTCATGCATCTCACATCGTTATCTTTCAATTCAAATTTTTTAATTGATGTGACAGTTTTGTAATACTTCATCAAGTTAATTTTGAATTGAGATATTCCAAGTTTTGCCATAATCTGGTCGCATGAATCAGAGCGATGGGGTAATAGCTCCCACTCTCCTTCAAAATCATCTAATGATTTACTAATAATAAAAGGAAACCATTTCGGAGTGATATCTCCTACTTCGTAATGTTGGAGACTGTCTAATTTGCTTGTAGTCATACTAGTTTTAAATAATAAAATTAAAATTTTAGCTATCGTAATCAGCTCTAGTTTGCGCAAAGTAATTCATGCTCTATATTTTTGAGACAGTCCAGGTTGATAATGAAAAATTCTGATTTTGATAGCTATGCAATATGTTGTAGCATAATTTATTTATCAGTTTTTTGTGACACTATTATGCTGAAAAGAGTATTTAACAACAAAGCAACCTAAATTTTGTATAGGAGAAACTTCTTACGAAAGATGAGGATAGTACTATAACAGCTATGATAAGCGAAGAATAAGAATTAAATGGAGGTGCGTATGTAATAGAAAAAACGTCTGGGCAAACTTTTTTTGTTTCTATCTTACTTTCAATTTTTTCAATGAATACCCAACGGGAAATTAAAAAAAATAGAGCACCAATTATGATACTAAAAGTGAAAGATATAGATTTGACTGCTTTCCATCTAGATAATGCAATTCCAGGATAGAATGCTAGTGTAAGAACATTAGCGTTGTAATAGACACTTAAAATTGATGATTTTTTAACAGATAAATAAACCGCTGCGGAACAGATCTTACAAATTCAGTATAAATATATATTCTTACCATTATACTTAAAATTCGTACAGTTATAAAATTAATTCGTGGATGAAAAAATTTTATTTCTGATATAAGTAAGCTAATTAAAGCCGATGTGATTCCAGTGACTGTTGTATATAATATAATAACTACTGTGAACAATAGAACGACTTTAATTTCAGTAGGCAATAAACTCAAACCCTATGCATTATATTTTATAATAATAACTAACGTCAATTAATATATTATAATCTTCAAAAATGTATTTGAAATGTTCCACATTTTGAATCGCTTTCATAGCTGCACCTTTGAAAAGTTTGAATAGCAAAAATTTGAACCTGCAAATCCAAAAAGACACAAAGTTAACAGCATTAATAAACTGCAAAAAAAATATCCTTTTCTCAAATGCCCTGCAGTTTTAGCAGCAAACACCTTTGATTAATTTTGAACATTAAAAGCTTTACCGCTTGCCATAAAATTCCGTCAAAAAAAACATTCGGTAACAGTGTAATTACTAAGACTAAAAAAGTGATAATGCCCTAAAATTTGAAAAATGTATGCACAAGTACTTCTGGCTGAACACTTATAGCTGAAAGAAATAAGTTTGTTTGAATCAATGGAGAAAACTAACAAGATATATTTATTAAAATAAATTCTCACGTGGAAAGAAGAAATGATACCAATAATGATCAAAACAGCAATTAATATCAAACTTTGATATCTACCACAAAATTTTTTGTTGCAATTACTAACGTATCTGTAAGCATTGTGATCATGGCACCTCCAAACAAACTACTTAGTGTAGCAGCAAAGCAAATAATTGAACTAGTTAAACCTGCTGGCATTAATGGGACTATTTTGCTGAATATGTTTTCTAAGAAATTAAAAAACGGATATTGAGAGTTAACCTGTTGATAGGAATTCTGCTAATAATGCCATAAATAGCAAATATATACTCATAATATTTACTAAATGTTTTACCCCAGATCCAAAACGCCTGACATAAATAATATTTATATTAGTAATCACAATTCTAAATAGTCTGAAAGTGAGAATGCTTTGGATCCGTTTAATTGCGATTTAAAAATTGGTCCAAAAATCATAGTTTGCCAGTAAACTAAGGACATTGCTACAGCATAACCAAGGATTCCCAAAATCTTGGAAGTTGCTGCTATTTCTGGAACAGAAGTTAAAACCCAAGTTCCAACTCCAGTAGCGTAAAGCGAAAAAGCAATTTTATACCATGGTTGGCTATTTCTATTAGAAAATTTTTCATCAAACGGTCGATAGATCTAAAAAGTACGAATTGTGTTGATTAATTATACAATTTTAGCAAAAAATAGCAAGTATATTGTTATGAAAGTATAAATACTCAAGCTGGTGATAAGTATTATTATTCCATAAGAAACGGGAAGATTAGATTGTGAAAGCACCATAAAAGATCAGTCAAGCGACAGATTGATCAGAATTATATATAAATGGTCGGTGTAATTAAGTCAGAAAGTTCCATTCATGGAATAGGTGTATATTTGTGTAACGAAGGGTTCTATGATGAAAATATATCACTTATAAAAAAAAAATTTTTAGCATCAGACTCTTTTTTGGGATCTGAGTTGTCTTCATTTTCTCAGTGCGCATAGTTCAATAAAATGACAAATCAGGTTGTCAAATTGTATTTGTTCAAATTGCTATCGGTTTTGTAAGGTGAATTTTTCAGTATTAATTATAGTTTAAAAGACACAAGACTTGAAATCTTACCAAAAATTTTTTAATGACCAAAAAAATCATTTATCATTTTCGACTAAATCTAAAAAATTTCTTTGTTGCAATAATTGTCAACTTTTTGTTTGTAGTCCTTTATGTTATTACGTAAGTTATTTTAAACCAATCTTGACTTATTAGTTACTCCAAAATATATCTTGGCATCGATTAATTTGCAAAAGTAATACAATTTCACAAAATCTTTGGCGCAAAAAGTAGAATATAATGAAAAGTCAACCTAATCAATAGTAAAAATCACAACTATCACGAAACGTTAAGTGTTGCCGAAAAATGTGTTTCTACTATCTTGGATCATTTATATCAAGAGAATATAGATGTGTCTAATCGGTTTTTATTCCTTTCAAAATGGGTAAGCTGCATAAACAATACTATATTTTAAGGATGTTCCGAAAAATAATAATTTAATTAATATATCACATATGTTGATGTACGTAAAGTATTTTTAAGTTGAATTTTAGAAAAGCAATGTCTGTTTCATTTTGCCTGAATTGGTTGAATTTTCAAGATTGCAATGATTTATGGAAATCGGTAGTCTCAGACATATACCTTAAATTAATTTTCTTACAACATGAACGAGTTAATGTTGACGTATCTATAAAAAGTAAAAAATCTCAGCCTGAGGACTATTTTTTTAATGTAAGAGCATTATCAGATATCATCGCTGAATGAAATTTATTTATAATCTTTTAGAATACATATTCTAACCAGTATGATATTATTGGGTACGGTTGCTGTCCTATAATTGGTTTAATTAATCATAATTGTGACCCCGTTTGTGAACTGGATTTCAAATGTTTGGATCATGTTGGAAAATGTTGCATTCATAAACATTTAATAACTGTTAATGGAAGATTGTTTTGGAAGCCTTTGAATAAATTATTAAGAAAGAAAAATTGTGCCATAGTAATAAGCAAATTGTTTAAGCAAATTTTCAGCTGAAAATTCTTAAATCGATATCAACTGGGAGTGAACTTTCTATTGTAAGATATGTTAAATATAAATGATGAGTATTTTAGTCATATGTGAATGAGCAGAATTGTTTTAAGAAACGACGTGCTGAATTGAACAAATTTAACATTATTTGTAATTGCAATAGATGTACAAAATCAACACTATGATTTTATTTAATTTAACTTGAACTATACTTAAAGTAGTTCTCTTTTTATTTGAGAGTTTTGATGTGTTATCACATTTAATTCAACTAGAAGATATGATATTGCTCTATTTGAGTATATTTTTTTCTGGAAAATTTCATTATATATATAATATTTACATAATTGTAGCAATTGTGCAAATATAGTTATACAAATTTATATAGACAGTATTTTAAAATCTTAAACAACTTTTTGAACAAACGGTAAAACTAACTTTTGCCCATACCATTTACTTAAACTATAATAATAAAAGAAGTCAATATACAAGGCAACTTGAATCGATCCTCCTATCTAATTAAATTATAATTAAATTATAAATAATCAAACCCAGCAAATTAGACACACATAGTGCTCATTATAATAACGGTGTATCTACAAATAGGTGAAAATCAAGTTTTATTGATAAGTTTACCCAATTTAATATATAGAAAATTCTGTAGAGACCCATAGAAGCTACGTAGTGTGAAGTTAAATTTTCGACCTTATAATTTTTTAAAAACAAAAATTTCTAACCTCTCTTTGTTTCTGCAGTAGTATCAATTGAGGCATTATTGAGACAGATTCAAGCCATATTGAGAAAGTCCAAAAAAACTAAAAATGAGAGATACAAGTTTTGCAATACCTTTGTGAATGTAAATTCTTTTGACGTGAAAATTGTAATAATAAATATTGGTAGCATCATAAATTTGAAATAAGGGAAATTATCTTCTCGCTTATCATATGTTTGACAAACTATTACTTTTTATTGAATATTAATCTTACTGGGAGTAGCAAACCGCATAAGATATATTAGATATGCAGTTGAAACAATAAAAATTATTTTCATGACTTAAAATTACAATTTCAGAAATGTTTTTACGTGTGTTGTATAAAGAAATGAATACAGTAAATAAATCAACATAACGGCAAACAAATACTATAAGATATATTTCCTGCATACAGCATGAAACGCCTAAGTTCCATTTCGAATTTTTATTTGATACCAATACAGCTCTTGCTTTTTTTCAATTTCCATATCAGTATTATGATGCTAAATATATGCAGAAAATCACCGATAAATCTTATTATATTCATATTATGTAAATTAGGTGATGAATTTAGTTCAAAAATAGTCAGCGACAATAGTCGCAGTAGGTTTGTCGTATACAAATGGTTCAAATATTTTTAGGGTAATAGTTTAAAATTAAATTGTGACTTGCAACTTGTTTTGTTCATGCTATATTTTCTTCAATTTTAATTTTTTTGCATTATTCTTTTTTTATGTTATATAATCAAAGTATTTTCTGTATAAAATAGTAATAGAGTGTATCATCTTACAAATCATTCATTTGAATGTATTTTATTTCGTTTTGAGGATTGTCTTTCTCATAATTTTTATTGCTATTCAATTTTTGAAACCATCTAATATATTATTTTAAGTGAAAAAAAGTTACCTCTCTGTTTTCTTACTTTTGGAAGGAAGTAGATTTTTTGAAAGTGTTTTAGAATTTTCTTGATTATGCTTTTCAAAAAAGATGGATTTCTTTGAGATACAGAATATCTTATTGAATACATATAAAATTATTCATACTCACGTTGGATGTTATAGAGTTGATCCATAAGCTGTAGATAAATTGTGATTTAGATACTTACTTTCTAGTTTTTAAATTTTTAAAACAAAGTTTATGTTTTTGATTTTTATAACTTATCAAAAAACCTGAGCTATGATAATTTTATTTACTCACAGTTTTGAAAGTAATCTGTGTTCAACAAAGGACTGAAATGCAATAAAGAACGTTTGAATTACGTGTCAATATTTTTTAGCAAAAAACTAATTTGATTATCCTTGCTTTTATGTATAATTAATCTAGTGCTGGTTAGTTGAGCAGTATATGTATAACTATTCCAAAAATTGTTAATATATGCAGAATAGATTAGTTCCCCATCCTAATGCTGTAGAATTATCTGACAACGTACCAGTGTAATTCCGCAAGATGTGAATTCTATAGATGAACTACTTTTTTTCAAAATTTTAAAGTCAGTTGTGTTTTTATTAATCGTTGGTTGTTCTTGAACACAAAAAAAATCAAATTTAATTTCTTTTGTGCCAAATTGTTGTTCTGAGTCGATTTCATTCTTTACTCCAATTATAAGTAAATAAATCAATATAAAATTCATACTAAATTGGTCGGAAGCTTAAAGATTAAAAAAAAAATATTATTTTGAAAGAAAAATTTAGTCTAAATAATAAGCTTTGCATATGACAATAAACAACTCCGTCGAAATAAAATTCAAGCACGATTATATCAAAGAAGAAAATTCTAAGTTTTTTAATGGTCGCAAAAAAAATTATTATGAAATATTTCAGGAGGATTCGTACCCTATGATGACGACAGTTCTGATAAGCAAAATTTCATGCGAGAAAAGAAGAAACTTCAGATACTTAAAATTTCATTTATAAAAAAATTCAATCATTTCAATTTAAATCAAAAATTAAGTATTTTTGGTAAAGGTTTTTTGTGTATTTGTATTGTTCAAGGTTACTCAATCAATGTATTTAAATTAGTTGGTAGAATATCTTATTTAAACTTTTCCGAGGAGTTGAATAAATGGACTATATTGCTCGACGACGCATCAGGTAATAATCAATCTTTTGTAAAAATAAATTAGGAAGTATTGTGGTTGACTGGGCATTCCACCAGTTTCAGGGTATAATTAATACCGTGAAGTCTAAATGGAGCGTAGAAGAATTTAAAAATTTGGCATTAAATACATATGTTACTGTTTACGGGGATTTAGATTATTTAAACAATTCTTTGGATACAGTATCTGCATTTTACGTATCAAAAATTTTATTTTTCGAGGAGGTTCTGTATCATGATATGCAAGCAGTGTGCTCCATATTAAATAAATAATAATTTATTGTTTATGTGATTTTCAAATGTGTGAATCTAGTCTGCATAACATTTTTGATGTAACTGTAATTTTCAAAAAAGGTCGTACTGGGATTTGAACCCAGGTCGCCAGATTCAGAGTCTGGAGTGCTAACCATTACACCATACAACCTAGACATATTAGCCGAGTTAGGTCAGATAAATTGTTTATGATTTTAAAATGCTTTCAGTAGAAAACTTTTGTGCTGACGTCTATACTTTTCGAGGGTTGAAAGATAATTTTATGTATTTAGTCTTAGAAAAGTAAATTTCGTTCAAATAAATTTTATTCTAGAGATACAAAAAATGCGGCTTGCATAGATCCTATAGAGCCTGAAAAAATCTTGAATTTTTGCAAGGAAAAGGATATAAATTTGACAATGTGTTTGACAACACACAATCATTGGGATCATGCAGGTAATTATGTCATATATAATCAAAAATAGAAGGAGGTAATGAAAAGCTTAAAAAGATGAAGAACTCTATTGAGTTTGTGAGTTCATTTTATGAGAATACCCCATGCTCAACCAAACTTGTTAAAGACAGAGAAAAAATTAATTTAGGTTAGTCGAGAAATTAAATCAGATCCATTAGGTCAGCTTACCATTGAAACTTTTCATGTTCCTTGTCATACTAAAGGACATGTCATGTATTATATCACGAAATTCAATTGTTTGGAGCCTCCGATACTATTTACCGGTGATACTATATTTATAAGTGGTTGTGGAAAGTTTTTCGAAGGAACTGCAAAAAACATGCAACAAATAGTATCTACAATTAGGGAAAACGTTCGGCCTCAAACTCGATTATTTGTTGGTCACGAATATACTATGAAAAATTTGTTATTTGCGAAAACGATTGAACCAGAAAATGTACATATACAAAAAAAAATTCACGAAGTTGCTGAAAAATTGAAGAAAGGTCTTCCCTCTGTTCCAAGTGAATTATCTGAAGTAAAAAACAAAATTTTACAATGTTCTTCTGCAGGAGTTTCTATACAATCCATTTTTCCGATGTCATTTAACAGAAATTCAAACAAAATTAAACGTAGTAAACGAAGAAAATGCTATATACATTTGTCGAAAAATGAAGGATAATTTTAATTAACGATATAAACTGTCACAGTATGGATTCCCCTGTTTGTGTATATTTTTTAAAATGACTTTTTAGTGTAATGCTAGATAAAATTGAAAAATATAAAGAAGCGTTGTCTTCTGATACTTTAAATGAACCTGAAATTCTAAAAAAATTAGAGAAATTAAGTGAAATTGAAATAAACCGGGATATTTTAGTGAAAACGAAATTGGGTGTTGCTGTTTACAAGCTTACTCGTCATAATAATAAACAAATTAAAGAGATTGCTCAAAGCCTTGTAAAGCAATGGAAGTCAGTAATAAACTCAGATTCATCAAAAAAATCTAGATTTGTTGAAAGTAATTATATATATTATACTGTTATAATCAGAGTCTAATATTGAGTTTCCTGGACCAAAAGTTTTTGAGGTTTATAGAGACAAAGTAAATTTATAGTTTTGAACTCACCTTAGGTCCGGTCTATTTTGTTTCAAGCGTTATATGCATCATTTAACGATCAGTTTGATACAGTACTTGGTGGGAAAATAATATGTAATACGAAATTGACATTCCAATGACTTTTTAGCAAATATTGAGTCAGAATTACATGAACATTACGTCAAGAAGCATAATAATATTAAATCCTATCATTTGCAAGTTAGAAGTATACGGTTAGTTGTGATAATCACAAACGTTTGAAGGTCAAATTTAGCTGATACTAAAAATCCAGACTTTAAATATGCGGTTTATTACGAAAAGATTTTACCATCAGACTTGGTTAATATGTCTAGTATTGATATGGCTTCGGAAACCAAAAAACAAGAGCGTCAAAAAATGAAAAGAAACGCATTGGAAGCTTGTCAGTTAGACTGGGATCTTCGAAATCAAAAAAAAACTCCTGGACAGTTTCCGTGTGGAAAATGTAAATCAATGAACACTACGTATTTTCAGTTACAAACACGTTCGTCAGATGAACCTATGACGACGTAAAAATATGAAAAAGAGTTTTATTTTTGTTTTAGATTTGTAACATGTTCAGATTGCAACAACCGCTGGAAATTTTAGAAAGCCTTCAATATAAAAATAATTTATCAAAGCCTTGATAGTTTTCAAATCTTCCAGCCTTTTTTTTTTACACAAATTGACACCGATTTTTTATATTAGTAAACAAGATAAGAGTTCTAGTAGTCATATGTGCCCTTCCTTAAATTTTGATCAATACTAATTATTTACTTTTTTCCCTTGATATTATTTTTGGCACTTCAAATGATGTATTTAATACTAAAGTTGTTAAAGCATAATTTAAGTATTTCTTCCAATTATCAATATAGTGAGACATTAAGTAAGATTTAATACTTAGATAAAACTAAATGAATTCACTGCACACAATCACATTCCGAGTTACTTAAATTTATTTTAATTGAAAGAAAACGAAATATACTTATTTAAGAATAATTTTTTTTTTGTAGTTTAAAATTGAAAGAAGCAATAAAAGCGTGTTTTCAATTGCACAATAAGATGTCTCTATAATATTTTTTTGAAAAAAATTCAAAGATTTCCCGCTCCCTGTAGTGATCAGATTTAACATTGTTATCTGAATTATACTAAATAACTCATTATTGGATTTTCTAATGCTAGGACAGGGATACGCTTTTACATTTAAAAATATTAAATCAGGAATGGCAGTAATATAATGACTAAAATTTAAGAATTGGATGTTCTGAAATATAGTTAAGGTTGAAAATTAACAGCCTTAAAAGCTTTGAGTTGAAAGAACATCTTCTAACCAATTGATCACAAATGGCTCATGAAAGTACAAATCCTCTGTTTTATTGTTCCAGAAATCTTAATTCTTATAATAATTCTCTACTCGTACTGTTTCATTTTTTATTAAATGAACGACTTGTTAGATAAGCATTTATAAATTTGCTTCTAAACATCTTTTAAATGAGTGTGAATCATACTTTCCTGGTCAAATAAGAAAGTAAAAGATAAAGCATATGTATTTTCTATAGAAACTTTAAGTCATCATGGGATTTCTTACTTCAGGAATCTGCTTGGATGTGCAGGGATTTACATTACGAAAGGTGTTGGAAAGTAGGCTTATTATATAAAATATTGATTAGATTTCATTGATGTCATCTTGTTTGAGTGATTTGCTAGCTTTTCATTCAAATAATTTTCAGAATGACTTAATGTAGTTGATTTTGGTTTATTTGTTCAGTAGGTCTACTGCAGTTTGTATAGCTCAAGGAATTAGTAACTTCTGGTTCAATATAATGTCGAATAAACAATGCGTAAAAGCTCAACCACAAAAAATTTTGCTGTTCAATAGAGGTAAAGTAATATTTAATATAGTTTTTCTCAAAGATTTATTAATCTATACAAGTTATGTTGTCGAAAATAGCATCATAAACTGGCAAAATAACAATAAATTACTTACCAAAAAACTTCATATAAACAAATCAACGGGTAAAATAGCAATTTTCAGTTTAAATAAGCAACTCCGTGATAAATTATAATTAGCTCAGCGTTAAGCAAATTTGGATACAATCATTTTCAACTACAGATTTGAAACATATTACGTTTTCTAACATGATCAAGTTTAACTCTGGATATTATATTCAACTATGTGGTCAAAGTAAAGGTGTCCTATTTATTTATTTAAATTTTGTAAAGACACCAGTTCTAAAGATAGCTCAAGTGTTCAAAGTCTTGCTCCAAGTTTTATTCCCGTGTAAGTTTAATTGTGAGAATATGTTTTTAGTTGCTTGGGCTGGGATGCAGATTTCAATAAAATCAATGTAAATGTACATCGGGTATGAATCTTGTAAATTTTGACACAACATACTAGTCGAACTTTCAACACATTCCTGTGTACAGATGCCCTAATATTGTTGAAGATACAGCTTTGCTTTATTCAGGGAAACGAGTTTTTTCTTTTCTTAATATTTATTCAAATTTTGTTTATCCAGATGTGATTCATAAACCTCTTGTCGTTCCTGCAATTAGAGGATTGATTGATGGTTTCATATTATTCTCTTCTTCAAACAACGACATAAAAATAAAAGATACTTTGAAGAAATGTCATATGACCACTAAGCAATATTTTAGTCAATCAGCATTCAATTTTCAGTTTTATGATAATGTAAAGATGTTTCCTTTTGTTATAGCTAATGAGTATAAATATCAATTTTATTAAAATTTATAGTGATTGTTGTATCATATACAAGAAGCAATTTCAATTCTTATTATCCAAGTTCAATACTTTCGAAAATCTTAATAAAGACGGTTTTCTGAAAAAATTAAAGTTAAACAAATCGAGTTTTACAAGTGAGCTTCATTCAATTGGCAATAAGAAAAACGGTGATCGCTTAAATAATTTGATTAGATTGATGTTCCAAGATTTTCTTTTGGTACTCTTCAATATTGTACTGATGTATGTGTAGTGGAAAAGATATAAATCATTTCTGCAACCAATTTTTGCTATATGGTATACACATGACCAACTTCATTTGCGAAAATTACTTTATAACGTAGACTGGACTTCAACTGATGTATATTTGAGTTCCTTTTCAAGTAAGAAACAAGATTTTTTCAATTATATGTTAGCTCTTATCAATAAAGGACACTTATCAATTCCACTTATCGAGAAATGGCTTGGAACAACCATCTTGCTTTTAATCACGTAAAATAAATAACTCTGTCTCATGTAATAATTTTAAGTAATGGCAACTGTTCAACAAGTATTTTGTCAATGGTTAGCGAAACTGAATTCTAGATTATTTAGCTGCAAAGTTATTCACAAGCCATCAAGTTAAAGTTATACAACAAGAAATGGATGTTACAATCTATGTCGTTGATGCTGTTTTCTCCACAAAATACTCTTCTCCCTTCATTTTCGGCAAAATTTGATAAATTTATTATTTACGAAAAGCCTGGAGTAACTATGTAAGATAAGCTCATTCGCTAATTATGTATTTATAGTTTAAAAGAAGGCAATCCAACTCTTCATGAAAGATTGATTAATTCTGAAACCAAAGTTAATTGTCTAGTAAATTTTGAAAACTTTTGTTACAGTCCATATATTTGGTACTACCAAAACTCAGTAAACTTGGACAATAGACTCCAATTCGAGAGAAAACCCATAATTAAAAGGAAAAAGATTTTCTTTGAAAATCAAATAAAAAGTAGTTCAAAATTGATTTTTATTGAAACAATGTGTAAACCAGCCAGTCAAGCCAAGAGAAACCCTAATATAGCAGCAAAGCATCAGGTAGTACTGATCTAGTCTAAATGAAATTAGAATTCTCGTGAACAGAGCAGAAAGAGTTTATTGTTGAAAAATCTTGAAAGTATAGTACCTAAAATTTCTCACTATGAAATTATCTGGAAAACTTTATCTTATTATATTTCTAATAACTTAAGCAATGCTGAAAAGTTCAAACCGCAAAATTCAAATAATTCAACAACCTGGAAGTTGCAAGCCATTTTCAAAGAGTTGATTGTTCATATATTAGATTATAATTTAATGTCGTATATACAATACTTAGCAAATTTAGTCTTACGGTGCGGTATTTCAATTAAGAGAAGATCCACATCAATTATACGGTAAAATAATGATGTACTTATATAATCTTTATCTATCAGAATATCTCAAGTATTTTTGAACGATCAGCATTTGTCCCGTCATTTACGACAAATAACTAATTTAACGATGAGTTCATCAAAAGCTTATATACCAGATAATAATAACACTTTCAATATATCACGAGATCTGATAGCTCATCATGCATCGCAAGCAAATATTATAAGTTATAATTGCGCACAGAAGGTGAAAAAGGTTGTTAAAATAGAATGTTTAGAATAAAGTTTTGCCGTTATCTAATAAAAAGTTTTATTTAGATTCGTTTTCTATTATTTCAAACTATATGCTTCTTTTTCCTCGGCAAGATCTATATTTAACTCTTAATGAGCTGGCAATGTTTTTAACGATAGTGTTAACTTTTGAAAATCAACTCATTACATATCCTGACACAGTATTGGTATTTCATATCTTGATAACTGTTT
This sequence comes from Ophryocystis elektroscirrha, assembly GCA_030141585.1. Taxonomy (NCBI): domain Eukaryota; phylum Apicomplexa; class Conoidasida; order Neogregarinorida; family Ophryocystidae; genus Ophryocystis; species Ophryocystis elektroscirrha. The sequence goes on from JAQIFP010000037.1 coordinate 22,288, forward strand.
CATTAGTCTTATTTCACAGAAGTACTCCAATTATTAAGAAAGCGCAAAGTAAATCAAGATTGCTACTCTAAAAATTCTTATGGTATCTTAAATATAATTAAGAATCATCATTTGACAAAAATGAAATTCTCTTTATTTTTCCTGTCTTTGAATTGTTCAATTAAATCTACTGTTAATGTTAGTAAATCAATATTTATTTGTGATTAGGTAAAAATGCTTATGGATTGTGTTTATGGTTTTTGCAACCCTTTGAGTTAATTTTTTTTTTGTTGAGATTTAAAGAAAAGCATATAAAGTTAATAATTTATTTTATTTGGCTTTTAAAAATTTCAGTCTTCATAGTATACTAAAAATTTTGTTTATTAGAGAACTGTTAAGTCTGCATGTTCATATATAATAGGCTGAGTCATAAATGGGCTGCACAAATTCCAAAACTTTAGCTAAAAATGATTCTACATCCAAAATGGAACAACACTATGAAACATTAGAAAATGGTAGAAAATCTCAAATTATTTTCCAATTGTATACAAATTTAGATGGTCTTGATGAAAAAATTCAAGCCACTAAAGAGCCAAGTGATATTACTAATGATCATGTAAGCTTAAATGTTTAAAAAAGTTATTAGCATTTCAGAGCAATACTTCAGTGAACAGTTAGTATTTATTTATTCATTTACAAATATTTAGCTGTTGAACAAACAATCGACGAGGAGTTTGTTTCAGACCCGTTATCAGGTCATTGTTTTAAAATACCAGAGTCAGCGGAACCAGTAGAGTTATACAAAGGAGTTACTTACAAAGGAGAATGGATGGTACTAATTTTATATAAGAAGAAATTTTAGAACGGCAAACAACATGGAACCGGTGAAATGATATATGCCGACGGTTCATCATATATTGGTCAATTTCATTGCGGAAAGGCATCTGGTTTAGGAATATATACAGATAAAGATGGTTCACAATATAAAGGTTCTTTTCTCAATGGAAAAGCAGATGGTTACGGTGTTTATTCGTTTTCTGATGGAGCAAAGTAACCTTAAATTATCGATTACATCACTAGGTATTACGGAAACTATGTGGAAGACCGACGTGAAGGAAGAGGTCGAGAAATCCAGCCTGATGGATTTGAGTACATTGGAAATTTTCTGTAATTTTCACAAAATTATATGTTTTCAGAAAAGGAAAAAAACATGGGCATGGAAAGTTGATATCACCAAACGGAGAAACTTATGAAGGTGATTTTTGCAACAATGAGATTGAAGGTAGCTTTCATATTAATTTAAGTATATTAGGCTATGGTGTGTACAAATGGACGGACGGAAGAGTTTATATGGGTGAATGGCAAAAAAGTAGACAAAATGGAATGGCAAAATTTAAATGGCCTGACGGCAGAGTTTACTGCGGACAATATAAAAATGGTAAGCTACAAGGAGAAGGTACGTTAATATGGCCCGATGGAAGAAAGTACGAGGGTCAATGGTCTAACGGTCTACAAAATGGTATTGGAAAATACTGGGGCTCTGCAGGATGGTATAGAAAAGGTATTATTACAATATTGATTGAAAATTTTTAGCTCACTTTGTAAATGGTGTTCGTACAAAATGGTTAGGAGAAACTGTAATAGTAGATGAGCAATTTGTCGACGATTCGCCTAAAACTAAATAATATAGGTTTTTTCAACATGTTTGCAAAATTGAAGTTCATATATAGTTTTTTTTTTTAATAAAATTATTTAAGGCATAACAGGCGATTTTTCTTCTACATTTGAGAGGTTGTCAACAATTTTCAAATTATTTCCAAGAGACTCGACATCACTAATTCCCTCAGGATTAGATAGTAACACACGATACAGCTTCATTTCACTTTTGACTGGATCTTTGACAAGTATGTATCTGCCATCTTCTTGAGACAAAATTGTGTCTATAATAGTCCTAACTATTCCCCATATATTGCCTTTCTGCATTCCTATTTGAATACCCAGCTCTTGAACTTTGTACGTGTGTACACTTAGTATTGAATGACGCTGATTATTATCAGTGTTCAAACGTGAAATGAATCCAATCTTGATCGTTTGACAATCAGAAATTACGGCTTGAGAGACCCATTTTCCTACTTTGCAATGGTTATTTTTTGATTCTTGAGCGATAAGTGCACCCTAAAAATGATTACATTATAAAAAACTTACGTGATGGGATTCAAGTTGTCGTGTCCAAGATTGTCCAGTTCGAGATAAGCAAGCCTCATTCAATGCGCGTATTAAAATATATTCGTTTGATTTATCTGGAAGAACTGCGTTTATTTCAGATCTAAAATTGAATAATGTCTATAATTTTACCTTAATACAATATTTATAGGCTGTCGACATAGATCCGAACTATCTGACGTGTTTGGAGACATCATTGGAGGCAAAGTTACTATTCTATACCTATACAGCCAATTAGCAGGAGAATCTTTTGGATCGACAAATGTAGGGTCATTGTATACCTCTACTGGCTTTACTTTTAAATTTAGCATTTGTTGAGAAAAATTTTGATTAATCTTTAGAGCTTCAGCACCTAGATCGGCAGGTCGATTTATTTTATTTATGTTATCGGATAATGGAGGATCTTTACTCGTTTCGTCCACTGTATAAAGATCAATGCTTGAACCGTTTTGTTTATCTATCAAAATTTTATTTTTGTTTTTATCAAAAATAAGATGCCATGATAATCTGCTTTGGGAAGCTGCCATCAAGCAAGCCAAAATTTGATCTGTTGCCGCGACAGTGATATTAGGGTCCTGATTGAAAGTTTTCATTATAATATCATCATCAGTTGTACTAGGCCAGTAAAATGTATATAATTGAGTGAATTTGTCGTTCAACATCACTCTGTTTTTTGGTATTATACGGTCAGCTGTTTTATCATAAACGCATAGTTTCCCTCTCCAATCTATATCTTGGAACTTTATTTTACTACTATCTAGTATCAATCTATTAAGTGAAGGTAGTTGCCACGTTTCAATAAGCTGCCAATCATGTTGTGGTTCAATGGACCACTCAGCTAATTGTCTTAATCTGTTCGTACGTTGCCATTGTTGCTGTCGTTGGTTTTGTTGTTGCTGGTATAATTTTTGTGACTGTACGTTGTTGGTAAGGTTAGTGCGGCCTTGTAACCCATTATACTGATAATTTACTTGCTGTTGTTGAGCTAAGCTTCCACGACGAGTTTGTTGAGGTTTTCGATTAAATTTATGTTGATATCTATTTATTTTTAGCGGTCTTGAATCCACAAGTTGAAAATCAGCTTCGTCTTCGGGAGAGTTCAATGTAGGACGATTATCACGATGAATTTTTTGTGTATTTAAATACGTAAAATCGCAAATTCTTCCTAGCCTTTCTTGCTTTGATGAACATTCAAGAGGATATATGTCAATCGACTTTAAATAATTATCAAATGTTTCTTCAGAAACAATAGGTCCCCAAGGTTTAGATTTGTAAGCGCTTATAGGCAGTTCTACATTCCACATTTATCAGAGATATGACAAGTCCAACAGACCTTAAAGAATTTCTTTGCTTTATTTTTATAATTTATGTCCATGTCATAGATATAGGAAAATATAAAAGCCCTATTACAAATGAATAAATATGGAAAAATAAATAAAGTTTTAAAATAATTTTTTGGTTTGAACGTTCATTTTTATTCATTAACGCTTCGTATAACAATATCCCTACTCCAACAAAATAAATTGGACACCCAGTCAAAAGACGAATAATTACCTAAAAAGTTTTGCGAAATATTCCACAATACCTCAAAGTGACCAAATAATCCTATACTAATTGAAATTATTAATAAATTTAATGTATAACCAAAACATGAGCAACAAATATGTCTTGTATTATGGTATAATATCCGAGAGAATTTATAAATTAGAAAAAAAGTCATAATATAAAATGGAGTTCCAATAAAAATACGGTCCAATTTTTGAATCCTCCAAGACTTCAAAAACCCTACGTTCCAATAAGTACCTTGAATGTACGTATATATGCTTGAGGTTTTAGAATGGCAGTAAATTGGAGATTCTTTAGCGTTACCATTTAAGTAATTTAGGCTATATAATTTGATTAATTTATTTAAGCTACGAAAATTTTTCTGATAACCGCTTTCAGCTATATAGGGAGAAACTATACTTAAATCTTTACAGTAGAAACTACTTGATGCTCCCAATGTAATTAACGAAGGAAGAATAGCACAAATGATAAATACGCATGAGGTGAACACTATAAAAGCCATTTGTTTGCATCTAATATTATTTTTATAACAAGGATTTGAATAGTAAATTTTTTGGCATAGTATATATAAAAACTGAGTTATCACAATTAGAGTAGCAAGAATTCCAGTGCTTCTTGTTAAAGCCGCAATAAACAATGCGAAAGATATTATAATTGCCAACGTAACTTGCAATAATACATGATTAGTCTTGTAAAATATATCCAACAATAAGTAGCTCAATACTGTAAAAAAAGAATATAAGCTCTCTGTATAAAATGAGGTCATAAATACATTGGCAGGATTGACGATAAACAAAATAGAGCATAGTAAGCTTATTTCTTGTCGCTGATGATTGTTGTAAGAAAAAATATCTTGATGTGAATCTAGTACTGTTTTGGAAAATAGATATTGATAAATGCAAGCTGCAATATAAGATAAATTTGTTACAATAAGTGCAATTGTACTAAAAGATACGTTTAAAAAATTTTTGTAATTTACGACATCGTTGATTAAATGAACAATTAAAGTGAAACCAGGATAGAATGCGTGATGATAATCAGCTTTATAAAAGCGATCAAAAATACATTGATAAAAAAATACTGCATCCCATTTTATCAAAGCTTTAAAAATTGGAAATTTATGATATTTAGTTACAAGGTCTGTGCTTTGATTAAATCCATAAAAACTAAACGCATAACCCCAAAACAGCATTAAAATTATAGTCAAAATCCTTAATACAAAAGACAAATTAAACACATAAATGCACTTTTTCATATATATAAATAGTGATTCGTATAATTTGCAATAATTTAAAACTGAATGTTACTGAAATATATTCTTATTAGGAATAATTAATTTCTGTGTTTCCTAAACACAGTTCATATAATTGAGTACCTAGTTCCATTTCACTGAAATTGAAGATTTATAAATTTATTCTAACCGCATGCAGACAATCATGGCATCAATAAAATAAGGAGAGATACTAGACAATATAATTGTTTTATTGTTATATTGTAGTTTGATTCTTCCTTGGGAATATTCCCAAAATCCATTCTTAATAACTTCAGATCTGAAATAAAAGTTTTAAATCTACGTCATACGACAATTGTTGCTTGCACTCTAAATATTGAGTATGCCGGTTTCTACTTGCTTTTGAGTATATGCTTAAAAAAACCTCTATACAATTTTACTTTAACAACCTTTACTATACCAGGATCAGTTCCATCCATCACAATGTATCTCAATTGCTGAGAAGAGTCAATTAAATTGTTATTTTTATGTAATTTGAAAGCAAAGCACCCTGTAATCAAATATTATAAACTGGTTTACCTTTTCTTCCTATATTCCACGCGGTTTTAAAATCCATTGCTATGTCATTGATACAAGGTAAATTTGATCCTTGAAGATGTAAAACTGTTTTTCGAAGTTCTCTAAAAACAGCAGCTGCTTATTAAATCATCTTATCATACTTAATTTGCTCAGCTATATTTTCACTATTCACTTTTGAAATTACTAGCATTTTGTCAACAGCTAATTGCAATCTAAAACAATGTTGAGGATTACAGCTTCACTTTGATTGTCTTGAATGTAAATTTGAATTTACTCTTGTTCTTATACGTTGCCGAGTTCCTTGAGCTGGACTTGAAGCCGCTAGCTTGAAGTTGACCCAAAGTCGACATAATTCTTGATAAATATAATTATCGACATAATACACCTTTTTCTATAACTTCACTTTCACAAGCAAATTCAGGTTTATAAACTTCATTATACAATTTACTCTCGTAAACAGATTCAAGTCCTTCTTTCATTGATAATGGTAATTATGTATATTAATATATATATATATATATTTATATTAATATATGTTTACGTATGCCTTAATTTAGGAACTGTGAGTGAAAGTACATGCATTATTTTATAAAACGATTTTATAAAAATAAATCTTAAGTAAAAGAATAATTAGTTTTTAGTTTAGTAATGTATAAAATATTATTATGATAAAATTTTGTTTGTAGGAGACAATTTATTTTGAGACGGAAGTGCTTGATTTTTTAATAAATCGTGTAGAGCCATTGATGTACGAACTAAGCTCCCAGCGTGCAGAGTTAAATAGGATTCGTTAATTTTGAAATCTAAATTTTTTATGAATTTCTCACTACTTATATTTGGGCAAAAATTTAGAATGTTTTGAACATTGTTTATTATTGAATAATTTATAGTAATTTTTCCTATAATGTAAACATATTTATAAAATAGGATACCTTCTTCAATTTTTTCTAAATATTCTTTGATTACAGATAATTCTTTCTCGAGTTTTTTCAAACTGTTGATTTTTTCAAATATCTGACAAAGTAAAATTGTTTCGATATAGGTAAATTTACTTTTGATGTCTGCGATAAATAAAAATGTATTTTCAAATCTCGAAGCAAATGCTCAACAGCAACTTCTTCTGCTTCATATTGAGCTAAAAATAAACCGTATTAGATAAACTTATATTACCAATTGTGCACGAAATATGAGTAAAAATGCGTGAAAATTTTCGATTATTACAAGGCTTATCATAAGTAACATAAGCTTGCAAAAGTGGGTTTTGGTATTCGGAAGATAGCTGAACATTCACCAAAAGATAAATTGGTTGAGTGGTATATTTTTGAATTAGTTTATCAATTTCAAGGTCGCAAGGATTAATTTTTTGTCCAGTGGAATACCATCCAATAATTTTTTCTTTTTTGCTAATCTAATATCTTATCAAACAAAATTTGTTTAACTTTATAAAACATTTCAGCCATTGACTCCAAGTAAATGTGGTCTAAATACCATAATGAAGGATTTTTTGCATCTTCTTCAAATGGGACGGCATAAGAGTTTGTAGCGTGTATGACGCCGTCTAATACATCGCCTTAATAGTTCAATGTGTTCAAAATAAAAAGTTCTACCTAATACCATTCCCACAACTCTCTTATGCGTATCTAAAAACAATTTATTGAATATTTTTTTTTTACCTTTAGAAATTCTAGTATAATGGTCGACAATCGATAATGTTACTATGGGATGCACCGCTATTTCTAGATTCAATTTGTTCAATTTCATAATTAATTGATTTAATTACGTAGTCCAAAACGCTAATTTGTATTTCTGTGATGTTTAGACTAAAGTAACAGTATCAGTGAAATGGTATAAAATAATTTATACAAAAAAATTAAAAACTAGAAAATTGTATTAGTTTTAATTATAGTGTAGTGAGCAAAAAACAACATGTGATTAATTAGATAAATTCAAGCATCTCATGCAACACTTTTGGTACGCTTATAACTTTTAAGACGGCAGTTAGATCTCTCAAAGTCTCTGCGGCGAGTATATGTACTCTTAAAAACTTTTTTATACCAAAAGCTAATAATACATAATGCATTCTGTGCAACTTTTGGAATTATAATATCTCCCGGTAAAGATCTCGAGAGCAAAACTTCATCCCACTCATCCAAGCCAAATGTATTATCTGTTTTGTCGTTTTCTAAGTTCGTACATTTATCATTTTTAAATTTGATGACAGCTTCAACTTTATTCTTCCACTCTGTGTGAAATAACGTTGAATAAGTTTGTATGCATTTTAAAAGTTTTTCCGAAAGCTGCAATTTTTCAATCAGTTCTTGAAATGATACTCCAATTTGCAGGTCTTCTATGTCTACTTCAATTTCATTAAAACTATTTTCTCCCCATTTGGATTCTTTAAAAAGTTCATGATTAATAAAGTTCACCGATTTCTCAACATCATACGAATGTACTAATTCTCGAGAGTGATCTAAGTTTTTATTATTATCAATAAATAGTTGAGTTACTGGTAAATACGCTTTATATTGATCTATCCAGGAAATGATATCAAGTTGAGCTAATACTGGCTTACAAAATTTTTTAACTGTTTTAAAACATTGTTTTCTAGTAGTTTCAAATAATGCATCACGTTCATTTATTGGAAGTGTCATTATGGTTTTAAAATGTGAATTTGGTTTTGTTTTTCCATTGGTTTTTTTTTGAAATTTAGAAGGATAACGATTGCATTTAACAGATAATTACTAGTATTTTAGTTTCTTTAAATGAAAAGTCAACTCTTCAATAAAATTATTACTATAAGTCAAAGAAACAAATTAAACAAGCATGAATATAAAACTAAAGTCTATTTATTCTAAAGTTTTGCATTAAGAGTTATTAGACTACTTAAACTAATAATTTATTTAGGTAATGATGTTATTAATTTTTTTACTATTTTAAAGTTATAATTATGTTTAATTATGAGAAAAATTCATATATCAAAATTCTTGAAGACAAGTAGCACCCAAATACTTTGATATAAACAATTAGTCAGTTTTGAAAAGTACGATTGCAGTATGACCGAGATAAAAGAAGATAAAATGGTTTTTTGTATGTGTTACGTATGATCCAAATTGACGACCAACAACACAATGCCATGTTGTACCATACTTTTTATCAAACTCTCTTTTGATATAAGCTGCTATATCTTTGTCCACAGTAAATTTCTTAAAACCTTCAGTGGATATTTCAATAGCATCTTTTTGCATATTGTCGTTCATATCAGATGCCTTAATTAAAGTTAATTCTGACATTTATATCATTGTGCAATCAATGACGTAAAAGTCTCTATGACTGTAATGACAGTTTATAAGTTTGCTTGGTCAAATTAAATTGTTTTTGTAAAGAATAAAAAGTAACAAAAGTACATGGTTTTTATTTATGAGTTTTTCTACGAACAACTATCCATGAATCACTATCTGATGTTTCACTTGATGAAGAAGAAACAATATTGTCAGAATTTTCCTTAGTTATAACTGAAGAGTTATTGCAAGGCTGACAATTTTCTAAAACATTGCTTGAAATTTTCTGTATGCTTAAGGACTAGAGAGTACATAGTATTTTTTATAAATTACTTGGGATACTTGTGAGAATTCACCTTTTTGGCAAAAACCAAAAATTTCGAGTAAGTGTAAAGCTACTTGCTCCTGTTAGTTAAAAGGTCTAAAATAAATGTATTTACATCACTCTCATCTTCCAATTCTACACAGAAATTTGAATAAAGCTTTTCATAAAGAAATTCGGTCAAGTCGTCAAGGTCCGGAACTGTAATATTAGTTTAGATATATGCATGGATTGACCTTTGTTACTTAGGAAGAGAGACATTGTTTCATTAAAAAACACCTTTTTTTTTTGTTCACTGTTTTTGCCGCCCCATCTATTTTGTACAGCAAGATTAAGAGCAGTCCTTGAATATAATTTAAAATTTAACAGAAACTACCAATTGTCAAAGATGATTTCTGCGCCTTTACAAAATTCGTTGAATAAATCTGTCATAGAAAAGCAAATTATGTTTTGAATTAAGAAAGTCTTCAATTATTTTCAATTCAATTTTGACCAAATGATATATTTTAAGTTTTCAAACAATACATTCAAACGAGTTGTTAAACAAGTTGTAACGTAAAAATAAGGATATTATTTGAAAGCGTGACTAGTCACTGTGTCGATATTCTTCTATTATATCAATGGTAATATAGTTTTAAAATTATGATTTGGTAGGAACTAATCTGCAATAACGAACAAAACATACACGTTAAAATTCTTTCTTGCATAGCAAATTATCAAGGATTTGATTTGAAAGTTAATAACACAGAAAGTTGCGTATCTCCTAAATTGATTATAAATAATGGGATTGAATTGTCATGGAAATCTGCTGCAAGATATATAAGTCGGCTTCGTGTTGATACTTATCTATACGGTCGTAATTTTCAAGAAGAATCTGAGATCGAATCTTTATTAGATGATTTCATGTCATATTTAAATTCTTCTGAGAATTTAAAAGCAGGAAGTTTTGATGAATTCATGAATCTTTTATATAAATTGCGTCTTGAGCATTGTCAATATATTATGGGAAACTATATTACTTGGGCAGATATCATAATTTGCTTATCATTATACGATCTTTGCAATAGCAGTAATTATCGAATAAATGATAATGTCCAAAGATGGTATAATTTGGTTTTAAATAACAAAATTGTAAATAAATACGTTCAAATCAAAGACATCAAAGAAAATTTAGTAAGATTTAAGCTATAAGCATTTTTTTAGAAGCCCAATGATACATCTGAAATTTTTGTATTGGATGCATGGAAACGTGAATATTCAAATTCTAAAGATTTAAGAAATCAATCAATGCCCAAATTTTGGCGTTCCTATAATAAGGATGAATGGTCTTTGTGGTATATGAGATATGAGAAGCTTCCTGACGAAAATAAAATTAGTTATATAGCAATGAATATGCTGAGTGGATTTATTCAGAGAATAGACCCAGAGTTTCGAAAGTCTTCGTTTGCAGTACTGAATGTCATTGGTGGTGAAGATGAATTCGACATAACAGGCGTTTGGTTGATAAAAGGTCTATCGCTTCCAACATTTTTAACTGAGCATCCGTCTTATCAATATTATACTTTTAAACAGTTGAATGCTATTGAAAATAGAAGTTTGATAACTGATTATTGGTGCAATGACAAGTTAGTTAATTTAATTCATTATTTGTTTATAGTGTTGTTGAAGGTCGATCAATTTATTCATCGAAGGTTTGGAAATAACTTTTTTTTTTAATAATACACAACTTATTAGGCAAACCTTATAACATGAAAGAAAATAAAGTAGATTGCACTAGCTTAAACCCAAATAGTGATTTTGATATTGAGACAGCTTCCTATGAATCAATTTTATTAAAATTTAGCGAATGTAAAGAAGATTTGGACTATTTACAATCTAACTTACACATTTCACCCAACGACCCTGTTAGACTATATCAATTGTTAAAGAAATTATATTACTTTAGGAATTGATCAAGTTATCCCAAAACTTAAAGGAACTTCTCAAGTTATACAGCGATCTCTTAGATCTTAAAAGTAAATTGTGTGATATACAAAATTTGACATTATATAGAACCACAAACTAACGAGGCTCATAATTTTATCAATGAGAATACAAGCAAGCAATGTGTTGCTGAAAATTGGTTTTGTTTCGCTCCTTACAAAAATGAACTTCGAGTTGGCAAAGTTAAAAGTCAAGAAAATGCTTATACAGTATGTTTATATAACTAAATTATGTTTTAGTTGATCGTTGAGTTTTTGGGATCAAAAATTTGTGAAAAGGTACCTGTATCAGAAGCAAAACTTATTCCCCCAGCAACTCCAGATCAATGTTTGCCAAATGTAAAGTGTTGGGTTTTAGATTCTACAAGCAAGTAAATAATTTGTGAAACATAAAATTAATAGCAAATGGAAGCCTGCAGAGATTACTCGTTACATATCGTCTGAAGAAGTACACATCAAAACTTCTTCTCTCAATAGTTCAATAATTTCTATTAAAAACGTACGCTTCTTTATATGAAAACATCTACAAGATAACGCTGCAAGAACCTTACGTTTTACACAATTCATTGACTGATAATGAAAAAAAACGTACAAAAAAATTAAAAGAATCAAAAGATATCATAACGCCAGGAGGCTATAGAATTCCAGACTCTCTAAAGATAAATCCTCAAGATTCAGACAAAGTGAAATTATTAAAAAAAAAAAAAGCTCAGCTAATCAAAAAAGAACAACGACGGGTGCGTTTTAATTAGTTCATTTAATTTTTTCTTTTAAGAAAATGATTGAAGAAGAAGCTCAATCTAGAAAGAATAGCTGGAAAACTCATGCCGCTATAGCGATCAGAAAAAACTTTCGATTAAATAAGGAATCTATATTCTCAACATCGAATGAATTTGATGCGAAAGTTGGTGTTACAAATAGTGGTATTTAATGAATGGGCTGCTAAAATTATTGCAGGAAAAGGAATGACTAATTTTTCCAATCGTACCAGACACGTGTATAAATTGCAAGAAGAAGATTATTAAGAGTTTTTTTTCAAATGTCTTTTGATTTAGATCAAAGTCTTTCTAAAATTTTTCCGTATCCCGAAAATTTAGACTATTTGTTCGATTCAATTTTTCATTTTCTTTTTCATAGAAGTTCATTTTATGATAATGATACCCAAAAGAATTTAGACGCTTTGCTATCTTCATTTTATAAATATCAGAAACTTAAAACTGATAAGCAGAACCAGTCTACTGAAAATAGTTGTAAAGCTAAAAAATCTTTAATTCAAGAAAAAAATGATCCTTCATGTAATAAACTAGAAGAAAATAGTGAATTACAAGAACCTATCAATAATGGAGGACAGACTGATAAGTAAATAGATTTTCTGATTCATTTATGAACAGATATTCCTGGACTCAAACACTTGAAGTTGTAGATTTGTATTTTCTTGTTAAACCTTTGATTAAGTCACATCGCGACATTATGATCAAATATGATAATCTTAACTTTTTGCTTCAAATAAAAGATCAAGTTTATTTTGGTAATAAAATAATACTGTGTCAACGTTATGATTTTATAGAAGGAAAGTTTTCTTACCCCATCAAATCTAGCGAGTCGATTTGGACTTTGGAAGACTCGTATGTTGTACACCTGACTCTTGAAAAAAAAGATTCAATGAAATGGTGGGACTCAGTATTTGTGGGTGATCAAAAAATAGATGTTAAAAAAATTCAGCCAGAGGTAAATTTTTGCATGCATTACTAAACAAGTCAGAATTCTAAGCTTTCTGACTTGGACTCAGATCTTCGGCAAACCGTAGAAAAAATGCTTGTTGATCAGCATCGCAAAAATGTTGGTGCAAATCATAATCACTTGGATAAAAGTCAAATTTTAGAAACTTTCAAAAATCAGCACCCAACATTCGATTTTTCAAAAGCAAATATTAACTGGGGCTCTTCGTAATAATGACTAAAAATTTTTGATTTAAATCTTTTTTTTTGTGAAATGAACTAGATCGTTCATTTGCATAATCTATACACAGCGTGAAATACGGAAAAATGAGCTCCAGCATGTTTTGAAATTATGCCTTCCAAGCAATAATTATTTTTAGTGATTATAGGTGGTGTATAATACATGCCATCAATGCTAATTTGAAGGTAATGAATGACTTTAGGTTTCAAAGAATGAATAGACATTAGAAATGTTTTGTCACATACTCTGAAGTTTATATCAGAACATTCAATTGATGCATATGAAGTGTATTTTTCAGGACTTAAATGAACAGTTATCAAGCTTGAGTTTTGATGAGTTGTATCCATAGTTTGTAAAAGCATATTACATGAATAACCGCAGGGCTTGAACTTATACTCATCGACTATTTTATGATTAAGCTCAGTAAAAAAAAAAACTTTATAGACTTCAGAGTTAAGCTCTTGTGTATTTTCCCATAAAAACCTATTTGCACACTCTTGGTCCATTTGAAAAAACAAAACTTCATTTATTTGACTTTTCCATTCGTTTAGATTGAATTGTTGCTCATCGTAATAACCACAAAGGAAAAAGTTTTTTTCGTAAAATGTTTTCAATAAACACTTTGAAAAATTATCGGATTTAAAAAGCCCCGATAAAAACATCGTTTCATCTTCTGTTGATTGGTGCGGATAAGACTGTAATTGGGGAAATTGATACTGAAAGTGTGTGAACACTATCCAGGCAATACAGTCTGAAGTGAAATGCAATGATCTCAAATTTACCTTGTATGTTTTGAATGTTTTTTTCTAAAATTTATTTTAAACAATTGATAGTATTACTTTCAAAAAACGAATTTTCAAAATGATTTTTCGAAATTAATATGCCAAATATAGCTGGTACGCAAAGTAATGGGGTAGTAGTTCCGCAAGTTTTTAAAATCAATTTGTAGTCGTATATGAATAACGAACTTTCAGACAAAAGATATGCTGTACATGTCGACGATGTTATTTTCGATATAATCTGACAAGCACTCCAATTAAGAATTTGCTGCCAAACTCGTTTATTTAAAAGCCTCAAGGACTTTATTGATTTTTTAAATTGTATTATTATTCTTTTTTCAACCCCTTCAAAATAACATGCACTACAAGATTGCATCGATATTGAATTCGTTAAAATAAAAGGTACAACTAATCATTTTTTTTTAAGATAGAAAAAAAATAAAAAATAATTTTTTTCAACAGGTGTACATATGGTTTCAAAAACTTGATGAAATCGGATCAAAATACGACAAAGTGTATGATTTCTTTAAATTGTTTTTTATTATTTTGAATTGAATACCTGCAAAATCATATATATGTCTTAAAAGCAATAAACTTATAGGTGATAATGCTTTAAAACTTATCTGAAATGACATAAACTAACGAAAGAAACTTACAGAATACTTTTTGCATTTATTATTCAATAGCATCATCATGATTAAAAGATGTTGACAATCATAACCTCCCGGTGTATTATATTTGACATTCAAAATAAAATGTGTCAAACTATTTCCAAAACCTTGGTAATACTTATATTATTAAAACTTTACCGAATACAAATTTATGCGATTTAACAAGAAGGTATTCATCAGTTTTTTTGTTCAAAGCATCTGTCGTTGTACTATAGACTGTAGAATCATTAATAATAAAATGTTTTCGGTTCTTTTTGTTGGGAATCGTGTGAGAAATTTTCTTTTTCAACAGCTGAAATTTTGAGACGTCAATGTGTTTTAAAAAATTGTTAGAAACTATTGTGTCGCATTCAAGTTCAAAGCTGCCTATACCCTCGCTGTTTAAAGAGTCTATTTTTAACTTAAACACTTCATTTCCTGATTTGGTACTAGAATTAATAGAGTGCAGTAACTCAGTGAATAAAAGATATTTGGAGCACAATTTGGATGTAATGTTATCAAAAATTAAACCTTTAAGTTTAAATTTACAAGGTTTGTTCAATATGTTGACAATGAGTAGTAAGAATTCGAGGTAATAAGTTATGCAAACATCAGAAGAACATTCTAAATTGTATGTTCCTTCTATAAGTTGTCCAGGTTTGAGCACTATTTTAGTTTGACTTTCATCAATTTGAATTGTCGTGTTTTTGCTTATGGAAACCAAAATTTTAAAAAGACTGTTTTCATGGGATAGTAAGCCTTGACACTTTGATCCTGTTTTTCGAATTTCGTCAATAATTATATTTTTATTAAAAGCAAACGCTAACAGTAATCGATATCGTAAAAATGCTGAGCCATAGTAAGTAATAAAGTTTTTCATATAATTATTATATAACAGGATCGCTGTCCAAATTCCGATGTAAAGAAATAATTAGGAGAGCACTAACTAAAAACTAAAATTAAAAAAGTGATTTAGGCCTTTTAAATTCCGTTATTTTTTTTGTATTGGGGTTTCTTCTTCAAGCACGTTGCTAATGTCTGAATTCAGGATGTCTGAGCTCTAAAATTACCATTATCATAGAACTTGAAATGATGAATGACAAAAAAAGTAGTATCCCAGACCATGATAATGAAATGCTTAAAAAAGTATACCACCTAGTAAATTAGATATTTCAGCAACATCTCATGTCATGTTTAAATTAAGCTATTAACATGTATCGCATTATTAAAACTACATGTAACAATATATATATTATTTATGTTTATATGACTTATATACCATAATACTGCAGCTGTTGTTTGACACAAGCAAGATGAGTTTAACAAATATGTTCCGAAGCCAAGCCAAATTAAAGAAATCTATAATATAAAATATTTAGAATAGAATAAATAACCAGTAAAGAGAGCAATTCAATTTTATTTAGACATCTAATTTATGTCAAATACTAACATGAAGCTCCTTACTTATACGGTAAATAATGTTTTAACGAATCAATAGCTAAAGTGGTTGGCGTAGACTAATGATACATATTATAGTGTGTTTTTTACCAGTAACACTATTGACAAAAATAATTAATAAATGCTTTACTTGCAATTATTTGATACAGAATCAAGTAACGATCGCAATAAAAATTTCTGTTCATTATAATTACAAAGATCTATGATTAAATTAGCGTATAAACTCACTGTTGCAGTATCAGTAATGAAGTTCACAACAGTAAATGTCAGAAGGTAGTTATATATTAAAAAATCTTCTTCAATGTAATTTGTTTTCATTTTGTAAAAAAAAAATTAAATAGCTCCCTTTTTTGATAATTATTAAATAATTTAAACGGGTTTAATCTGATCAAAACTATGATTTAATTACTATTACTCTAAAATGTAGACCAATTAACGAAAAAATGAAACATTTTAAATCCTGAATTAAATAATAGAAAACTCGCAATCCTTCTGAATTTTCACTTTTTTGAACGTCTGCCAAAGAGCCTATTTTGGAAGTCTAAGAAAAAGTAATAGGTGAATTTACATACTGTGAAAGATATGTGAGAACCTTGCAAAACTATTTCCAACTCTTGTCGTCCAACACGATCTGGTGCTGGCCACTTATTATCATCTTCTCTATGAATATGTGTTTAGTTTACAATTTGCTAGATTTGACGTACTTGAGGATTTCAGAATCTTTTATAATACGTTTAATTTCATTCAGTACTGCCTGGTTCAAAAACACTAATTCTGCTACAAGGCATAATAAGTACCTTCTTTTCGGATCATGGACTCATTTTTATAATTAGAGTTGTTAGCGTATCTTAATCTTCCTTCAGGTCTTATTTCAAATTCAAGGAACTCGTGCCCAAATTTTCCTTTATGCCCAACACTAAAACTAATTTGATTATATTAACGTACTAATAGCGTAAATAAAACTCTGTTGAATTTGAATGTTTCATTTATTCTTTTATTCAAATTCAAACTTTTTTGTTTAGTAGACTGTTAAAATCAGTTTTTTAATCTAATGAACCTCCTGTAGTATATTATCAAAGCTTAAATAAATTAGCACAAACAAATTTCATAACAAAATAAAGTATAAACTTTCACGAATACAATTTAGAAGGTTTTATAATGAATACATTAAATTACATACAATGGTACTCTCAATTATCTCAAAATCAAAAACAAATTCCTGAGAAGTTATCAGAGGACAGGTCGATAGAACTTTCACTAATGTACAATAAATGGAAAGATCTGATAACTTCATTCACAAGATGTCATCCTATATGTATGCTTGATGATTCTTTTTTTCGCATACAATCTATACCATTTTCTCTGTTTCCAACTCCAGTATAACAGTTAAAATTTTGAAAATATATTTTTTAGTTTCCAAAAAGTTCTTACCAACAAGCAAATGAGTTGAGTGTATTGTTTACTGACTTGATTGCAAAAATCACTAGAGACCCTAAATGGATTTTAGATTCTCTAAAAAAGTAAATTTCGGCGCTTATGTCACATACTATAGATCCGGCGAATTAGATTCTGATTTTACGAAAAAATTGCTTGATATAGCTAGCAGGTGTTACTGCTGTGGAAAAGGGGGGCGAGTAATGATTAACAGTAAAAAAAATTGCAGGATATACAAGAAGACATCAAGATTATGTTTATTCGTTCTGATTACATGGTAGATGATGATTACGTTACTGAGTCGAAACTAAAGCAGGTTTATGATAATATGATAATATAATACCAAATAGGTTGAAGTAAATACAATTTCTTTGAGTTTTGTTGCTCTCAGCGACGTTATTTCAAATTTTCATAGGTAAGAAGAGTTTTTAATGAAAGTTAATATATATATATATTTTTAATATAACATTTTTAGAAATTCTCTTGATTTAATTAAACCAAGTTTAAAAAATTGTATACCAGAAAATCATACTCTCTCAAAGTTTGTAGAAGTAGGCAACTTCAATATTTCAATATGATTTTAGTGCTTTAATGCTGCACATAAACTATATATCAATAAATATAACAAAAACTCAATATTTGATAAGACTCGTTTGGGCTATGCCGTATTAATGGTGGTTTCTCCAGATGAAAGGAATGTTTTTGATCAAAGTCTTATGAAGTTCTATTTATCACAGTATGATATACACACAATTCGCTGGTACATTAAAACTTTATTAGACTTTATCAGCACTTTTGAAGAGCTAGTCAATATGTATCTTGTAAAATCTAATGGGAGCGTACAAAAGTTGATTGTTAAAGCAGACTCACTAACAAAGTCTGATAAAAATGATGAAACGTTGCCCTTAAAAGGAAATCTTTGGATATACGATGAGTCAGCAAAGGGATACTGGGAAATGTCTATTATTTACTACAGAACGGGTTACGATCCTAAAGATTATTTGAACGAAAAGTTAGTCAATTACTTTGAACGAAATATACAGTATTTGGCTTATGCGCGAAATTCTAGAAATGACAAATGCGATCAAGTGTCCGAATATTTTAACTCATTTAGCTGGTTTGAAGAAGGCATGTGAATTTTTCACAAAATTGAATTAGATTCAATCATTATGGTGTGATAACCAAATACTTTCAAAATTTATACCGTCTGAAACACTCAGAAAAAAACTTCAAAATACGTTTATGAAGCAAATAGATACATCGTCTTATCCTAAAGATCCGTTAACAGTTTTATTAATAGAAGAAGCACTGCAAGTGAAACAAATAATTTAATTAAAACTTTTTGCAGAATCCCCAAAATTTTGTTTTAAAACCTCAAAGAGAAGGGGGATCAAATAA
Source organism: Ophryocystis elektroscirrha (assembly GCA_030141585.1). NCBI lineage: Eukaryota > Apicomplexa > Conoidasida > Neogregarinorida > Ophryocystidae > Ophryocystis > Ophryocystis elektroscirrha. The sequence continues at coordinate 41,126 of JAQIFP010000037.1, forward strand.
CTTTTATGATGAAGGTTTCAAAATTGTCAAATTGTATATTTTTTTAGAATTAAGAAATATATTGATTCAGATAAAAAACGATTGTGAGTCTGAGATTCCTTCCACTAGAGGGAAAAGTTTTATACTCATGGAAAAAATAAACGGTATAACAAATCCCGCAATTGTGATAAACCCTTCTTCAATTGATTCTTGCCCAGGATTCAAATTAATAGAAAAGTGCAAGTCTGAATATGGAACCTTTACGATTTGCTTAGAGTAAATTTACAATATATATTACATGCGCTATAATAGAGATCAAAATAGATACTTTAATATGCATATTGGACACTTGTTGCGAACAAAGGTAATTTGAACCTTAAAGGAGTTTTTACGATTTAGAATTATTTGAATAATGAAGGCGGAATTGCAACAGGATACGCATTTTTAGATTCACCTCTATTATTATAACTTGTTACTCATTTAAATGGTTCATCTGTATAATGCATAGTTTTAATATGTTACTACATATAAGTTTAGATAGTCATAAAAGTTCGAAGCAATTCTTCCTGTTTCCAGTGTTGCACTAGATATTGCTAACAAGTAAGATTTTGAATTGTGAAAACTAGCAAGCAAATTATCCTAAAACTTAAAACTTCGTAAAATAGCTTACGAATAAGGATTTGTAGTTGCTTATATTTGTTGACAAATTTTTTATCAGTGCTCTGGTTTCAGTTAACTAATACCAGATAAATAAACTTAGAATAATTTTACATTGTTAACATTAGAATTCCAAAATTCTTGTAAAAGATCAGCAATATGAATTTGACACCCTCCAACATCAGAAATAAATTGTTGGAACATGTTATTTTTAAGCAATTTCTGCACTTTTACTCGTATTATCTTGAGAAACTACTCACAATCAGATGAGGAACCTTCAGCTCCTCCATGCTGGACTAGTTTTGTATTTAAAAGAAACGAGAATCTAGTGAGATATTTATTCTCAGAAATCTGTATACATATTAAGCATCGAGTGAATGCGTACAATTTGGGTAGAATATTGTTGACATATTAACAGGCGATTAATTAAGGTTTCTTTGTAATTAGCTTTTTTTTTCACGTTTGATATGGGAGTTTCTAGTTTATTATTTAGGTGTAGAAATTTATATGGAACTAAACAATCCTTCTAAACTAATTGTAACTTCTAATCACTATACTTTTAGATCTGTCATGAATACATCATCAAACAGCCCATCGTTCTGTTTTGGTTGAAAGACATTTTCGTTATTCAATTTCTATAATATAGACATACATACTCTCTTATACCATAATTGAATCTTCATTGATTTTCTCTAAACTCAATGCTAAGCCATTTTTATTAAAATTTGAATTAATGAACTCTAAACTATTATCTTTCAAACCGTAACCTTTCAGATTGTGTGATAATTGTTAAGTAATACCTTCCCTGTTGAAATTCTCATTTAAAGATAAATCAATCAGTGCGTTTAAACCTAAAATTTTTGAATATAATAACAATTTTTACTTGGGTCCTGGGTAGAATTCGACATTGTTTTATATGTAGTGATTCCCTATGAAATCTTGCATGAAAAATGAATCATACATTTTCTTTGGAATTTTTAGCCTGATTGAAGATATTTTTTATTTTCGCGGAAAATTCAGCTAGAAATTTATCCAACGCGGCTGACTTAGTATTATCAGACTCATGAAATAGAACAGTTATTTGATTAAACCCTTTATTAGAATTTTTGAATTTAATTTGTAGTGAAGGAAGTTTGGGATGTTGTCGATGAGCATGGTAGCTGTATAAGTTAAACTCTATTTTTTTATCAACACATTGGAATACCAACTCATTTGAATTGATATAAGCTTGGCAGTTAATTTTAAAATCTTTAGCTTTAAGTTCACAAGCATATTTGTTGTTATTATTTATAGGTGAAATCATATAAAATTCTGTTTACAGACTTGTGAATTTATCTAAAGTACTAAAGCATAAAAGCTTGTTGGAAAATTAGTTTTACAAAATTATTATTATTATTATTCCAGATTTAAATAAACTTGTTTAAAGATTAATTGAATGTTAGATAATTCATTAAAATGTCTAATATTTTCTAAATAATAAAAGTTGAAAATAGTTTATTATAGATATAAATTTTCAGGTGCATTTCCTTTCTTTTGATATAAAGCTTTTTCTTTTGCTTTTCGAATGTCTAAATTAAAATAAATTTTAAAAATTATCACCTGATTGATTGACTTTCATACGACGCTCTCTTAAGGCTAATAAACCAGCTTCTGTACAAATAGCCTAACATTAATATATAAGGTTTGCTATTTAACTGACTTTAATGTTCGCTCCTGAAAGGTTTTCCTTTGCTAAAATAAATTCTTCTAAATCAACATCTGGAGCGAGCGTCATTTTTGCTGTGTGTGTCTAAAATACCGATTTGATATATTTGTGTTTAACTTGAAAAATTTTTCTTTTGGTCTTTGTATCGGGATATGGTAATTCAATTTTTCTGTCAATGCGACCTGGACGAATTAGCGCCGGATCTAGAACTTCTATTCTGTTGGTCGCCATAATAACCTAAAAGATTCAAACTTGCTGCAAACCGTTACTTTAACATCACTTCGAGAATCAAAACCATCTAATTGATTTAAAAGTTCAAGCATTGTTCTTTGAATTTCTCTTTCGCCTCCACTTGTTGCCTCATATCTAACAAATAATTAAAATAGAATAAATACCTTTTTGTTCCTATTGCATCTATTTCATCTATAAATACAATTGAGGGTGCATGATCCTCAGCTACACGAAACATTTCTCTAACTAACTTGGGGCCTTAAATTAAATGAAACATTTTTTTCTCTGACCGTCTCCAAGGTATTTTTGAATGAGCTCCGATCCAACAACTCGTAAAAATGTTGCAGATGTTTCATTGGCAACAGCTTTTGCCAATAAAGTTTTACCTGTACCCGGAGGGCCATATAAAATTACACCTATTCATAAGCTGCAACAAAGAATTTTACCTTTTGGAGGCTTAATTCCAATATCAGCGTAAAGTTCAGGGTGAGTTAAAGGCAGTTCCACAGCTTCTTTAATTTCCTTCAGAATGTTTAGATATAATAAAATAAAGGTTACTTGGATTTGATCATCCAATCCTCCAATATCCGCGTACGTTTCTAAAGGGGCTTTTTCAACCTTCATAACTGTGACAAGTGGATCGATATCATCTTGAAGAATTCCGACTATACTCATAACCTATATGTTTTGCACATTGCTGTATAATTTAATCTTACTTTATTATGAAGCAGAACTGAACAATTTGGTTCTAATAATTCTTGATCAACGAATGAGAGTATATTAACGTAGTATTGAGTTCCTACACTTGAAGATACTATAGCATGGTTATCGTCGATGAACTCTTCTAAAGTGCCAACAGACATGGGGCTTCCACGCATCTCGTCAACTTTGTTTCTTTCTTCCTAAACACTTATCATTTATGTGACAGAGTACTTTATATTTGTCTATAGTGGAATTAGCCTTTTCTTGAACAGAAAGAAACTAGAATAAGTATATATAACAAGAAAGATTAAGTTACTTCTTCTTCTAACATTAAATAATCTTTAATTCTTTCTAATCGAAGTTTTTGAAGATAGCATCGACAACTTGGTGAAACTAAAACTGATTTGCAGTATCTCGACACACCAACCCACGGGGATTTTATGAACAGCTAAAATGCTGCGATTTTTTGGTCGCCGTTTTCTTCCAAAATTATACTTTTTCTGTTGTTTATTTTTATCTTCATTTCTTCGTTTATTGTTATTTTGATTTTGATTTGCTGCTGGATAATTACCCATAGATTTGATTAGTCACAGACTAATGTATTTTTATCACAAACCATAATAAAAATATGACAATCTCATAAGCAGATCAATTATGTAGAGAGTAACATATTAAGTTATTTAAAAAAATCAAATGTTCAGGTGTTTTCGTTTAGTTTTTAACTCTGCAATTTGAAAAAAATCCTGTGTACAGATATAAAAATCAGAGTTTTAAAAAATAATACACAAACAAATTCAAACGTTCTTACCGTGCGTGTAATGATTTTTTGTAAGATCTATTCTTTATATTGGATAATAATTTTTTACAACTTTGGTATCTAAATGACTTATTGTATTCATATGTGTGTTTAAATTTTTCTGGGAAATATTGAATCAAAAACATGAATTAAAAAATAATCGAGTTTAGTCTAATCAATCCAAAAATGTTTAAGTTACGCTCTGTTTATAAAATACCATATGATAAACATATTTTTGTTGTTGAATTTCACTGTACGCAAATTTAATCCTTTTGTTTGAGGTATTACAATTTTTATAAAACTCTTTAGTTTTACAAATAGATAAAATTTATTAAAATTATTTATATCTAGTAATAGTATTTCTTTGTTAGTAAGATATACATACCACGTATATTTTTTTTGAAACAGAGTTGTCATAATGAATATGGCTGAAAAAGTAGATATACAGCTCAACTGACTTTAGGGCCAGTAGTGTAGTGGTATCACGTTCCGTTCGCAACGGCAAGGTCCCGGGTTCAAATCCCGGCTGGTCCATTTTAATTGTAATATTCCAAATATCTTTGTCTGTTGGAATGTATATCTATATACGCCTACATATTATATATTAATTATGTGTATGTAGATATAATTCATGAATAGATAATTTTTTCTTTTATTTTTACATGGGTATGATAAATTAATTAGTATTACTAATATATCTTATGATTATTTTGATAAACTCAATCAAGTATTGCAATGTTGAATTATCTAATTTTAAAATTGTCTTAAGGAAGGAACAATATGTAAAAATATTTTTTTTTTAAACAACTGCAAACTTTGCAGAATTTTTTTCTTATGTTTATTGTAATTGGACATAAAAGTTAATTATAGATAATCCTAAAATTAACCAGCATTTTTGAAAAAATTGTTCATATCATTAAATACACAATGGGGTTTTTTTCGGAATATTAATCGAGGCTTACATTTAATTTTTATAAAGCCAAAAAATATATCAATTTGGGTGGCGGTCACAAATCAGACATGAAAATTACGGATGCTCCTATAACAAGGTCCCACGCAACTATCCAATTATCTAGACGGTTTTGTTTTATACGAACAACACTTTTAGCTTGGAACTTTGGTGCCACTTAAAAAATTCCAGTACTTAGATCCAAGTCATAAGTAATTGGCAAGATATAATCTTGAAAAGCCAGGAATATAAAACCTCACAAAAAAAAAAAATCTCCTATATATATGTCTCTATAAAAAATTTTTGATATACTTATTTATTACACTAGGAAATATTACAATGATTAATGATAAATAATAAATTTTATCAAGATGATAATTTTTTTGTATAATTAGTTTAAACGTTTACATTTCAAATGAAGTCAATAAAGTCTACCACAAATTATGATAATTTTGCAAAAATCAATGAAATATACACATATTATATTTGATGGAAACTAAAAAAATGACACAAATTCAAATTTACCAGTTAATTTTCCTCCTATGCATGAATTTATAGTAATAGAAGCATATATAAATAATATCTGTTTGTATAATAAGACATGACCATTGAAGGATATACATATTAATAGCATTTAGTCTTGAATGCACAAAATTAATTGATAAATTCAAAAAAGTTGTTGTAAGTCATACTAATTACACTTCTTACTTTATTTTGAGTTAAACCACTATTTTTCAACTGTTTTACACTATATTATAGTTTCACAAATTTAGGTGAACTTACAATTGCATAGAATATATTTTTATATTAGCAACAAATATCAGCTCTTTTATATCTTATCCATTGTTTTTTGCGCTTTTTTGTTGTGTGATAGATATAAAATAAGTATAATAATATTCTCATGAATATTAAATTATTCAAAATTTTGGATCAAACAATAATTTTATAAAAACTTATAAATTATAAACTTATTATAAATTTCTAAATCTTTTATTCTATCATACTCCTGTAAAGCCTCATTTGCATTTTGATGTTTCGATGTTTTAAAATAGGTTGCAACTTTTGAGCTATCTACCCAACGTTTACAACAACGACTACCACAACGACGCGACCTTTACCAATAATAGAATATTCGAATGATTCTAACCCAGTGATTTTAACCTTGACCCCATCAGCCGCTGTCGTCATTATAGCTTTTGGATTAAATTCTACAGGATACGCTAATTACAAAAACTACAAAAAGAAACCGTAAGTTGAATATTTTTTTTTCCGAAACTAATACAACAAAATAAATTATATATATTTTGTTTTAACATTAATATTTTTACAGGCCATATATATATATAAATTTTATTCTACATACACTCAATGATAAATATTGTAAATGTTCATATTTTTATATTAAATAAAAATAATGATTAGTTGAGTAATTTATACGTTGAAATTTTGATAGCGGATATTAGTAAAACAAAACCTGTTAATAAAAAGAAGTTTAAGCTTAATATTTCTTAAACTCAAGCGATATTCACCATTTAATTAAGTCAAAACATATATTTGATTGTTATTTTCAAGCTTTCAACAAACTATATATTTGACTGTGTAGAAAATGCTTTGAAAAAGCTCCAAATATGTATCAAAATGTCCACTTAATTGACGCTTTTGCTTAAGCTTATAATTTATATGCTTTATTTAATTTTGTTTTTTTAATTCATAAACCTTATTTTTTGTCTTATGATAAGTTTATTATGATTCAAAGTTTTATTCTTATGTTTCGGATAACTCTGTCATGTAAACTTTAATCGATGGTTCATCGCAAAGCATACATTGATTTTTTTCAGCTTCATCTGAATTAATTATGATCTGATATTAAACACTTTACATGAACAATCATAAGTCGCTTGTTTTGAATTTTTTGCATTATTTATGTCTATTTGTAAACATCGATTTTCTGCAAAATGTTAAATAAATTATGTCACTTACTGTTGCAATTATTTTTTAGATAACTATAACACGATAAATGAATTTTGTGTTGACATGGATATACATAAAGTGAGTTGTTTTGTATAGCTTCTCTGCAAAAATAGCAGCAGCTGTTGTGGTTAAGAAACCTATCTATATTTTTAATCCGCAAAACTTACAAAACATTTTGGATTGATTTTCTGTTTTGTAGCTTGATCAGATGTTTCAAATTGATTTTAATTGATTTGCTTAAATTATCCAATCTTGAATTACACGTAAGAAAAAGAGTCTGAGCTGTTGAAAGAGTTTTTCGAGACAATGACTGTTCTTCAATGGCTCTAAAACTATTCACCTAATAAAATCTTAACCTATAATTTAATCACTATCTCTAATAACTTCAAGTGTTTATCCCATAAAGAAACCCAATTACTTAACTTCACTAATTCCTTTATTTCTCAGTCTACTTAGTATAAAAGTACCTCAGAATAATTAAGTATATTGTAACACTTCATGAGGTAAGATATTTGGAAAAACTCCGTACAATAAACAATTACAAAAGTATACACTGAAACTTTCAAAGACTATAAAACATTAATTTTAACCAAACTAACCTTCAGTAATTTATTGAATAAAAATTTTATTTTTGATGCAGCGTTTATTGAATTTAAAACTACGATTATAAACATTATAGCTGCCATATTTTCATTAGAATTTCCAGGCTGTGTTATATGTAATATTTGGTCACCTAAGAATTTTATCAACTCTTGTGTTATTTTTTTTCTTGAGTCTCTAATTTTTTCATTTTCATTTCTTTTCCATGGGCTCAAAATCATTAAGGTAATTGTTAAATTTTGAAAAATTCCTTCTCATAAAAAAAAATGACTTTTTATTACCCTGCATTGATGATTTTTTTTTAGAGGAAAGATTATTTTGAAGAAAATTTTGTAAACATTTCCTACACAAACAATTTGTGTCAATCCTTAGCTGCTCAAGTGTAATTTGATTGATATTTTCATATATTTGGGGAAATTTTATGGATAAAATATGCTTCAAATATTTATTCATAAGTAAAATCCAATTTATTATGATTAAATTTGTAAAACTGTGTATTATGACCAATGGACTTGAATAGATGCAAGTTTTGTATACGTCTGTGGTTGATTTTAGGCAATCGCTAATTCATATTTAAAAAAAAAATTAAACTGACTCAGTTTTGTGCAATTTACTTTTCAACTGTTTTTTTCTATGACGCATCGACAAATTACCGAGACCTATGTTTTTAAGTGCTGCGTTCTTAGCAAATTCATCTGAAGTATTTGATTTAATTTGTCAATAATACCTATTTTAGTTTTAAAATTATTTGAACACATAAATTGACTAAGCGGAAGGTTCAGTTGGTGGAGATAAAAGTCATCCTCAATCGCGCTGTCATATATTGTCGAAGATTTGATTAATGGTATTCCCAAAAATTGTTTGAAGCAGTCTTTGCTTTTCCAAGAGCACATGTATTTAACAACAAAATTTTGTTTACCAATTATCATATAAATATCTAAAATGCTTTAAACTTAAATTCAATGAATTACTTTTAAAATTGTCGGTATACACAGCCAAAACTTCAGACGGAATTTTAATTATATTGACCTAATAAATGATACTTTTCATTTGCCTCACCAGTTCATATTTTTGTTTACAAATTATATATATATTATTGTTTTGAAGCAAATACAAATAGTTTTGACATTTTGTTATAGCTGGTAGTAATGGGCGATAAGTGTGAAATTTGTTTTTTTTTGTGAGAACCATTTTTTTTTCCAAGGATACTTCAAAATCAATAGACTCTTTTTCTCGATTTAAATTAATACATAATAATTTTGTTGTGTGATAAATCTTATTAAAAGAGTTTTTTACTCGCAAAAATGTTGACAACTTCAATAAATGAGAACTAATACGTTTAATTTAAATATAATTTTTACTTTGTATAACAATATAAGTCAAGCTTTAAATTCTTAGAATTACTTAAAAATCTTTCATCCGGATAAGTATCTACAATTGCATCTATTATCTTGGTGTCTCCAATATAATATAGACCGTTATCACTTTTTTCAAGCATTGAAGTAAACTTTTCATTAAACGCTAATAATGTAAAATTTAGATTTCAAAATACCGCCAGAACATCGAAGTGGTGTGATTTGAAACAATTGTAATATTTGAGTTAACTCAAAACTTTTGCTTTTTTCAGTGAAATGTCCAGCTATCACATATATAGAGTGAGGCAACACGACTAGATATATAGTCTCAGTACAATTTTTCAATTCAAGATCTTCTTCATATAATTTTTGTGTGAATAAGATATTTATTGGGCTTTTCAAAAAATTTATAACTTTTAACTGATATTTATTTTCATGTAAAATACATAGTTGTATAACTAATCCACTTGAGCTGCCTGATTAATTAGGCGATAGTTAAAATTTTACCCATAATACAGTCAACTTTACTTGGAAATAGTTTATCATTTTCCCAATTTAAACAAGTTATCAAATAACTTTCCGGTAAAGCAATCAAATGAAGTGTTTTTGATGCCAAATTAATCAAACTGAAAAAAATTACATCAAAATAAAGTACCAAAGTTCTCCAGTTTTCATTATCAAAACACAGCATTTAGAGTTGGGTGAAACGTGTAAATCACCAAATTTTTCTGTGATAAAATTTTAATTATAGTTTCTACTTTCAAAAATAATCATTGGAGAAGCCGATACAACATCTCGAGATTCAGATTTATCCTCTGAAATTATTTCTGCAGATAAATTAATTTGAGAATAATTATTATAGATGGTATTCAATAAATATAATTCGTCTTTCTTTTGAATTAAAATAAACTGTTTTTTTGAAATAAAACGACATTCTTTTTCAGAAAACAGCTTGTGTTTTGCAGGAAAACAAGACTTTATCAAATTTAAACTATTCGTTTCTGAAAATCTTTTCTTCCATTTTTCGAATTTGGACATTTCAAAATATTTTAGAATTGTGCCTACATAATGAAAAAGGTTATGTTAAAGTTATTAAACCCGCTATTATAAGTGAGGGCTTAACAAATAAATTGACCTCGCACTTTCTCATACATTTAAGTACATACAATAAAAATGGATGTTGGATTGATACCGTGAATTAAACTGCCAGAGCCTTAAATAAATTTAAGTGGTTAATATCATGTCTGATATTCAGCTTATACAATAATTCAACAAGTAAAAATTTTTTAGATGTTACTTCGAGTGTCATTGTGCTATTCGGAAGTGAATTTTGCACTTAATGGTCCAAAATGATAGAATAGTTTAGAAAATTACAATATAATATTGAATGTATGTAACCTAAAAAATTGTAAATGACAGTTGAAAATTAGCCGATTCAGTGATAATTTGAATTATAGATTGGTAGCAACATTCCATCATATTTTAGCAAATGGTTGCTTGCTGATTGAAGCTGGTCGGGTCTTGATTTTAATATAATGCGTGTAAATATTTTTTTTTTGACTCTTGATTTCGAATGGCTTTGAATCATGTGCATCATTTCAATAATGTGATTCATATTTTTCACTTAAATTAACGTATTTCTTCAAACTATTTTCTAAAAAATATAGTGTATTTTTGATTTGATTTTTTTTGTCAAAAAAACCTATTGAATTAGATTTTAGTTTCCGTAATTGTACATTTGTTCTTCCCCATAGTAGTACAAAATTTAAAAGTAAATTGCATTATTTATTACTTCAATTGAAATTTGAAATCCTAATATTGATTTTGCATTTCAAGTAACAGATCTAGTGCACAATTCCCAGAGGATACAAAAGAAAATTAATTTCAATGATACATTTATACACAATGAGATACAGTTGTAATAATGGCATAAATTTATCAAATAACCTTAAAGTACAAAATCTCTTTTTTTTTTTGGCGCTAACAATCATATTTATAAGAAAATTCGTAAAAAAAAAACCATTTAAAAAACCTTAATTTGTGTGGATGATGCAAATCATGAAGATAAAAAAGCATTTTCGTTTTGAGTACATTTTAATAGATGCAAATAATCAACCACGTTAAGATATTTCTTACAATCACTTACAAATTTTTTTAAAATATTTTCGAAAAAAATGAGATCCAAATTTATGCCGTTAAGCTGCGAATTTTTTGACATCTGAACGACATACAATAACATGTTAGAACCAAAAATCACGTATTAAGGGGTTTTTTATAACACAAATTGTGAATTTTCATAAGGCTAGTTTTCATTAATATAAATGCAACTAAGTAATAAAGATATTTTTGACAGCTGTTTAATTACACATTCCGACTTTTTTTTTTTTGGCATGTATAAATAAAATTATTTTAATTACTAAATTTTATTTAATTATACATGAATAATTATTTCCCTCAACAGTTTATTACGCAATCTTATTCTGACTGGATCAAGAATGCTAACGTAAAATTAGATTAAAAAAGAAATTTATGTAGAAAATTTATACAAAAAGTTCGACTAAAACAAGAACCGTGATTTTACCCTCAAATGTCAATTTAAGTGATAAGAGGTTGAAAGAAGGCGTAGTTGTAGCAGAAAGAAAGTATCAATTAGAAGATGGAAAGTATCCCATGTGGCCGAAAAACAGAATGTTTGAATGTGACGTGGACAAAGATTTGCTAGAAGACAATGCAAATGTTCACTCTCATTATTCAGTAATTGTTTGCTAATAAATCAAATACTTCTAGGTATATCCAAACTATTGTTTTGATGGACTCAATTGTAATTTATGCGTGGAAGGTTAACACAACATATAAATTTGATAAAGAAATTTTGATAAAAAAGAAATTTTGGTAAAGAAAAACTGTTGATTTTAATTAGTTTTTATATAAATAAATTTTTTGTAATTTGAATTGTTTTATAAAAACACAAGAATCTAGCTTTTAGTAGTTATGAAATTTTAATTTTAAGTAAATAAAATTTAATGATTGAAAAAAACAAATCAACCTTTTGTAGGATACAAATTAGCAAAATTTTTATTTATATTAACTAGAGGTGTTTTATCATCATTGTTCTTTACACTATTGTTCTCAACGTCATTATATGTAACTGTATTTGTTGAACTCGTTTGTTGTATTCCGTAATTCTCTGGTTTCTCATAAAATTTGGTTTTACTTGATTGCAGCACATTTTGGTCTTCGGTTGTTGTTAAGGAATAATTATTTTCGTAAAATTTAAAGCTGGAAATGTCACCCAGCCGATAAATTGTTGTTTTACAATTAAGTAATATCAACAATCCCAAAATAACAAGAAATATTTGCACTACTTTCAA
>JAQIFP010000038.1:0-51580 GCA_030141585.1 Ophryocystis elektroscirrha
ATATACATATATACATATATACATATATACATATATACATATATACATATATACATATATACATATATACATATATACATATATACATATATACATATATACATATATACATATATACATATGTACACATATACATATGTACATATATACATAGGCAATAATGTAGATACTTCCATTTTCATTAGCTAGTGTATTTATTCAACAACATCACTTGATATAGGTCTATTTATATATATATATATATATATTACAATTCACATGTATTGATGATTATTGAAATATTCATAATAAATATAGCACAATTTGATCAAATAACGCATATAAATTGTATTTAAAATATTGGATATTATTTTGCATATTTTGCAGTGTAAATAATAACGTATTCAAAATATTTTGTAATATATTGAGTATTATTAATGTTAACTTTTTACGTAAATTCAAGTTTCTGAGCTAATTAAATGATTATGACACCTTTGTTTTGTAGTTATAATTAATTTGTAGCCCTAAATTACCATATTCATGATTTTTAGGGTCATCTAAGAGAGAAAAAAGTTCATCTAAGTGACACACGGCGTTTTCAGGGAAGCCGTTCTTGCGTGGACCATAATGACACTTTGTAAATGTAAGAGCCAATAAACGTTTAACATGCTCTTGCGAGGGATCACAATTTGGAACAGCAATTTTTTTGAAATTATTAATTGCCGCAGCCCAACAATTCTACGTAAATTCAATGATGATTACAATATTTAATAAATGTATTTAATGAAAACATTAATGAACCATTACATTGTCAGAAAATTTTAATAATTGCTGCCAATTTTTTTCTCCAAGTGCTTTTAGGGTTTCAGCATCAGATAGAGAAATTTTTTGACTTTCACTTGACCAAACGAAAGGTGCATGGATTAAGAATAAAGCAAAGAAGCTATTAAGCACATTCATTAGGTCCTGTGTACATTTACAATAAAATTACTCTATATTATTCAGCAAAAATAAAATAATCTTTTATAGGTATGCTTATTTATATATTAAACATTATACATAATTTTAAAGTTATTTTTTTATTTTTTTTTTAATGACTGTATACTAGTATGTTTTAAATATTTTTTAACTATAACCCTTTATAAATTTTTTAGTCTTCATTTAAATACTTACGTCTAATTTGTACAAACTATTTGTATTTATTACACAGAATACAACAATACATGTATTTCTTAAGATAATTTATAATTTAAGCATTTCTTAACATCGTTGAGCTTAATTAAGCTCAAATATATTTGCTGTATCTTTATATAATCAAACTAATAAAATTATGTTTTATGTTTAATGGTTAAAGTAGCTGCAGTTATTTTTATGGTTATAGTACAATGAGCAAATTAAAGCATATATTATTATTATTATTATTCTAAAATTTGATGATAAGAGAGAATCTATGTTTATTTTGGATATGTGGCTTTTAGGCAACATTATATGTATATTATGGGAAGTCGGGTTTATAGACTAAAATGAGCAACTCGATTACCGTAGTTGCTAGATGCCAATCGTCATCAAAACCGTCAAAACACTGTGTATATGCCTCAAAAAACATACAACATTTATTAACTAATAATAACAAAGGAACCTTTGAATATATTTATGTAACATTCGATAAACAATACAGGGCACTTTCTTTGATTAAATTTATTGATATAGTTAAAGAGTCGAAACATAAGCATACAAAGATATCATATACACTTACAGCTGAAGAATACTATGAAATATCTGAACTTGATAATTGTGAAGAATGTCAAGGTTCCAAATATACAGAATCCATTATATATGTATCTAAAAGTTTATGGGATTTATATGCAAGCTCTACAAACGAGTACATAATGTTAACTTTACAGCCTGCGTATAAAGAAAATTTAACTACTGTTAATAATATTAAAGTACAATTGATGCCAGACTCAGATTTGAATACCGTCAAGTTTGACTATTTAAAAGTCCACAATAGATTATTACAGCAAACTAATAAAGCTCTTTTACAATCAGTTCTAGGAAATTCTGTTCAAATACCGGATGCTGACATAAATCTAACCGTTTTTAATCAAATTCTACACTGCTCTATTAAATGCAAAAACCCTGATATTTTCAGATGTTCCAAATGTCAATCAGTTTATAATAACGCGTGTATAATTGGGTCTAATGTTGACGTTGAAGATGTCATATTCGACACAGAAACGCCGTTCCATACATATATAAGCACAAATAAAAAACCGAAATTAGAAGGATTTGCTTCGTATGATATATAATTTAATTTAATTTATAAATAAATTATTAATTGTTGTATAGTTTATATACCAAAAAACTATATAATATTACTATATATATATATAAATATGTGAATATATATACATATATATTTATATATAAATCAATATATATAAATATATATATAACTATAAAGATAAACATGTATATATATATATATATATATGTTTTATGATATTAAATTGTTCATTTTATGCATATATTGAAATTAAATTCAAAATTGTGTTATAGTGAATAATGTATGCAGAATAGGAGGATACCAAGAAATTATACAAGAACTTAAAGATTTATTTTTGATTCCTTTATTATATCCTAGTTTATTTAAAAAGTTTAATGTTAAAGCACCAAGGGGTGTTTTATTACACGGCCCTCCAGGGACAGGAAAAACATTTATTTGTGAGTGCTTTGTTGAGGAACTAAAAAATAATTGGAATCATTACTCAACTCTTTTTTCAAAAAAGCTAAATGTTGCAACGTTGCCAGATAAAGTTCCACCAGCACCTTACATTGAAATTTTGTCTGGCGGTTTGATAGATAAATCAGAAAGAGGGTTGCAAATTGTTAAAGGTACAAAACATTTTACAGAAATTGCTATATTTAGACGCTTTTAAAAGAGCTAATGAGAGGATTGCTCAGCACGGTAGATCCACTGTGTTTTTATTTGATGAAATTGATGCCCTTTGCCGCATAGATGCCAACGATCCTGATCAACATGTACTTATATAACAAAACTTAATAAAAATTATACATAAAGAACTTTTCTATCAATATTTGAGAGCATAATATATTAGTTTTATTATAAGTACTTATATCTGTATATATACTAATTACTGTTATTATAGATAACTCGGCAATTCATAGCTTTATTACTAAATTTTTTGGATGGTTTGCATGATGATTCGTGCCATACTGGATCGTATATTATTTTAGGAACAACCAATCATCCAAACGAAATTAATGCTGCTCTTAGGCGAGCAGGCAGATTTGATAGGGATTTAGAAGTTGGAGTACCAAACTCCAATACACGACAGCAAATACTAGAAAAATTGATAGAAAAAATTCCTCATAAGTTAAGTAGCGTAGATATGACAACCATAATTAATGAAACCCAGGCTTTTGTAGCGGCAGATTTAAAAAATCTTTGCACAATAGCTGCTACAATAGCCATTCAAGAACTTATCCATCGAGATATGAACAAGCAACCAATTATAACTGTTCATCATTTCTTAGAAGCAAGAAAAAGAGTTAGGTAAGTATTCTATTGTTCTTATGTAATCAGGCCTTCCGGAATGCGTGAAGTCATGATTGAGATTCCCCACGTTTACTGGACAGATATAGGAGGTTATGAAAAAACTAAACAACTTTTGAAAGAATCTGTGGAATGGCCTATTAAATATAGAATGGTTAGTATACACATATATATATATATATATATATATAAGTGTCAAAATTACTAGTAGTATTTGTATATTACTTATCAAGCATATATAAGTTTAAATTTGCTATTATAATTTATAGTTATTTATATGTAATTTACATGGTCAAAGGTATTTCTATCTTTGGAAGTTACACCTCCTAAAGGTATTTTACTCTATGGCCCACCAGGATGCTCAAAAACTTTGATGGCTAAAGCTGTTGCGACGGAATCAAAAATGAACTTTCTTGCTGTCAAGGTAATAGCACTAACGAAATTTATATAAAATTTATATTAAAATTCTGTGAAACTTTATATTTATAAGTAAAGTTTAGTAGAGACACTAATAATTACCTTAAATTTTATGTAACTAATTTATAGGGCCCAGAGCTAATGTCGAAGTATTTTGGTGAAAGTGAAAGAGCTATAAGGAGCATATTTCATCGAGCAAGAATGAATTCTCCTTGCATTATTTTTTTTGATGAAATAGATGCTGTTGGTGTCAAGCGAGATAATAATTCAAATGGACCGGAGGTTAGAATTCTTAGTCAGCTGTTGAATGAAATGGACGGTATTGAAGCTGCAAAGTAAGGAACACAATTTTCTTTATTATACTTCGTAGACATGTTGTAGTTATTGGAGCTACCAATAGGCCTGATTCACTGGATGCTGCTTTGATACGGTAACAACATATTGCGGGTTTTTTAACCAAGTTATATACAAAGTTTCTCAAAAAAAAACAACTAAATTATGTTAATATATATTCTATGTAATATATATCATTGTATGTCGATATAGTGGTATAAAAAATTAATACATATTAATAATATTGTGTTATATTACGAATAACTTATAGGTATGCATACCATAAATTTATGCATGTATAAAATGGTTAGTATTAAAATTCTTATATACCTCTAATAAGATAATAATATTAATTAATTATCAAAGAATGGTGGCATATTTCACCCAATTTATCTTCAAATAATTAAGCAAATAACATTTTATTGGTGTTTTAGACCAGGAAGATTGGATCGTTTAGTTTATGTGCCACTCCCGGAATTATCATCTCGAAATGCTATTTTACACGTTCATAGTAAATGGTTCAAAAAAAATACAGTAACACCCACTGAAGACATAAATAACTTTTTGAATGAAATGGCTGAATTAACAGAAGGCTATACAGGAGCGGAATTAGCTATGATTTGTAGAGAAGCTGCTATGTCTGCAGTTCAGTTTGGTATAACAAACAAGCTTAATGACAAATTTGAGTTATCGTTCGATCAATTTAAAAATTATATAAAAAAAGCATTTTCAGCAACTAAACCACGTATATCACAAGCTTCCATATCATTTTATGATAATTTTTATGAGTCATCTATGAAAATGTGAATGAATTCAGTAATTTTTCATAACATTATTTATTTTACTCAAGTTATTTATAATAAATTTATTTACTTTGACGCTAGTTATATCATTCAAAAATAAACATTTATTAGTGAAAATTGTTCAAATTTAGTCCTGGATCTGTGCAAATAATGACTCTAGTAAATTATTCTGTAATACTTCCTACATACAATGAAAGGGAAAATTTACCTATTATTGTTACTTGGATTTATGAAGCTTTTAAATCTATGTACAGTATATGATATATTATTATAACATATAATTAATGTAATAAAAGTTTACGTTTGATACAGCTTAATAATTGTTAAAAAAAATAATACTGCATATAATTATTGTATTTTAAATAGAAATATAATTCATATAATATATTCAAGTTAATTGAAAGCTGTGTTTGAATAATTGATAATAAAAAAAAATTTTATTTGAAATTTAACAACTACCTGCCATTCTAAAAAAACATACAAACTTGATATTCTTCATACAAAACAGAGGGGAAAAAGCCGAAATTATTGTGGTAGACGATAATAGTCCTGACGACACAGCTGGGGAATGTAGGAAGCTACAGAATATATACACCTCGGAATTTCTAGTTAGTAATGTAATATTTTATTAATCTAAGTAGAAATTGAAAGAACGCCCGAAAAAGCTGGGACTTGGTTCCGCATATTCTGATGCATTTGATATGTGCCAAGGAAAGTTTTTGTTATTAATGGATGCTGATTTATCGCATGATGTATGCATATTGTAAATTATATTTCTTAAGCCTAAATACATACCTGAGTTCATATCTAAACAAAAAGAAGCAGATTATGATATTGTCGCAGGATCAAGATACATCCAAGAAGGTGGTGTATGCGGCTGGAGCATGAAGCGTATAATTATGAGTTGTACCGCAAAAACTTTAAGTATGAAACTTATTAACACACAATAATGAATACATGTATATTTTTGCGTGCGTATGTCGTTAAGTATATTACTGCTCTCAAATTGAAAAGCAGTATATATATTTAAGGATCCATATTGAAGATTAAATAGTAGTTTCAATATTTTATTCATGTTGCAGCAATTATTATAACTAGATAATTTTTAAATTATGTGCTTATGTATAATATATAGTTAAAGGTTATCAAAAATATTTATAACATTTTTTAGCTCTATGCCTTATGGGCAACAAAACAACTGACGTTACTGGTTCTTTCCGATTGTATAAAAGAAGTGCTTTTAGTAAATTGTTAAATCAAGTAACATCTACAGGTATATTAATTCTTATAAATTAAATCTTAAAGGGTATACTTTTCAAACAGAAATAATTTTAAGAGCTGAATTGAACGGAATGTCTATAGCGGAGGTCCCAATTGTTTTTGTTGACCGTATTTATGGGAATTCAAAATTAGGTAACTTTTTAATTATAAGCGACAAATTAATTTGAACAATTTTATTTATACAATGTATGATTTTTTTAGATGTCAAAGAATTAGGAGCTTACTTAACTGTATTTTTTATGTTATACTTCTCATACTAAAAAGCTTACACATATTATAGTGCAGCTAATTATTTAAATATCCAGCTATAAGAAATAAAATTATTTACAAATTTTTCCATGTAAATATTTATTTCTGTCCACAAAATAATTTATTCTCTAAATTAATTTGACACGGTAGTTAAACTTTGAAGTACCAAATATTAAACATAAATCTTAGTTGATGAAACATTGAGAATTAATTTGGGTTTCAATTAACTAATTAATTCGATTAGGTGTCTCCTGTTTTAATTTATAGGTCTATGCTGCAAAAGTCAAATTGAATTTATTTCAGTAAACGTATTGTTTTTACTGAGTTCATTGCACAATATTTCTGGTTTTTGAGTTATGTTTAGCTATCAGTATTAATTTATATACCAATATCCATAAATGGACATCATCAATTTACAGTGCAATAGTCTGAATCTTGGCGCTCAAACAGTAGACGTGAAAGATAGCGACCAAACTACACGACTTCTGCCTGTCTGTTCTATTTATAAGTTGATACAATATTTGTAGATATGAATATATTTTACAGATATGTACAAATTATCAAATATATGTAGCTATATAGGAATTTGTAGAAATTAAGCTCAATTTGAATTCATCAATACATGTGCGTTACGCACTTATATTATGGAATTTTTTAATTGAAGTTGCATGTATTCTATGTGAGCATAGATTACACTGCAATGTATTTTATATGATAGCGATTATAAATTATCAAAATACTTATAATATATAACAGTAATCATTTCTCATTGGAGTATATTTCAGTATATGGATTCTGAGAAATCTCAATCTGAGAATGCAGGGTTAAATAAGTCCAATCCAGTAGAACGCGATGAGAACATGGTTGGAGGTAATTCGCAAACAATATGCTATATTTTATTATTTTAGTAAACGATGTGTATTTTAGTGGCTCAAAACAGTCTGATGTTGTTGAAGATATTCGGTCAAACGAGTTGGAAAGCTGTGATAATCCAAATTTTGAGGCTAGCGAATATATTCATCTAGAAGATGAAGATGATTATCTTTTACCCGACAACTCTGAAGATTTTGAGAAAGAGGAGAAATCTTTGACGAAATCCAACTTACCGATTCAAACAAATGATGAGCAGCATATTAACATCAGAGCCATTGATTCTGATGTGAAAAATGCCCGCAAACGTGTCACTCCGACACAACGAAGACACATGAAAATTGATAATAGATTTCAACCAGTGTTGCATTCATTTCAAAGTGTTCCTTTTCGTATATTACTGCCAGAATTATGGACTCGTAAGTTTCTATACGTAATTATATTATAAATTAAAAGTAATAGAATTTTAAATAATGTATTTACAATTGTAAATTAAAAAAAAATAAATCAGTAATTATTATAAATTTAATTATGTCTTAATTATTGTATAAAGGTAATTTATTTTAATCAATATTGAGTCATACTTATGTTTG
Source organism: Ophryocystis elektroscirrha (assembly GCA_030141585.1). Taxonomy (NCBI): domain Eukaryota; phylum Apicomplexa; class Conoidasida; order Neogregarinorida; family Ophryocystidae; genus Ophryocystis; species Ophryocystis elektroscirrha. The sequence continues at coordinate 8,103 of JAQIFP010000038.1, forward strand.
ATACGCAGCTAAAAAAATATCTAAATTCAATCAATTTTGCTTTCTAAAAATAACTATAAATAATAGGTCACTTATTGGGAAAAGGAAATAAATTTATAAAATTTGTTGCTTACGATACATCTGCGTACATTCAAGTTGTGAAAAAACACAAAATATCAAATTTAGAGGATCAAATTGTACTGATCTCTGGGTACGCTGCTTACCTAGCGTATAATACATATTTTGAAAATAAACTGTTCAATTGTACTTCAATAATGCAGGTCAAGTACAAAAAACCAAATGGCAGGTTTGGCTGAAATGCTTACGTGGCTCCAAAAAAGTATCAATCAGACTTTAGTCGATTCTGAAAGCCAGTTGGCTTTAACAATATTAGTTCCCGAAAAAGCTGTCAGCGCTTTAATAGGCTACAAAGGCTCAACCATAAATCGGATAGCGTAAGTAAATTAAACATTAATCTACATAAAACATATATACATTAAATAATAATTATATTGACTTTAAATTAAATGGGGATCCTGAATCAGTAAACACTGTGGATGCGAAATATATATTGTACTTGACTCACCACCATTGACCTATAAAGGATTCTCTGATCGTGCCGTGATTATACGTGGAAAAAGCTTTAATTTTATTGCATCTGCTGTTGCACATCTCCACGAAACCTTAAATGATTTATTTAGAAGACACAAATTGACGGGTAATGACTTAAGTCGGAATTCCTAATCTTTGAAATAGAAGCTGACTTTCTTCATTTTATACAAAAAGAAGGAAGAGCACCTATACCTAGACGAAAAAAAGATAATAATCAAAAGCTTAACACTGCTGATAATAATACGAAAGCACTACAAAGTTCATCTGAAGCTAAAAAAGGTGTTGCTATTGAAAAGCAATCAGATTTTGTTGTCAAACGTGGTGGTATGTGTTCAATAATAATTTGTAATTTTGAATAGGTCATGAAGATAAATTGGATTATCAACCCTCAGCTCTGGTTGATAGCCCGGAACAATTCACTTATTTATTGAAAAACGCGTTTAACCATGTATTTGTTCAACTAATTCTTAATAAAACACATGGTAAGCTTAAAAAAATAAAAAAAAAGTAAATTATATATAAAAAAATGAGGTATAGTAAAAAAAAATTGACATGTCAATTTATGTGGTAAAAAATGTACTATATTATATAAATCTATATATTAAAATTAATTATACAACAATATATTGAAAATAGAACAAAAACAACAATATAAATAAAATATTTCATATATAACTTAAATATTAGCAATTTAAGCATTTTTTTTTATTACTTTACATTTAGCATATTGGATTATTGGGAATTCTGGTTGTCGTAAACGTGAAATTGAATCCAGATTCTCTGTCGTGTTAAAAATTTATCATACAAATGTCATAGATGCTTCGGAACGAATTGTTAATTTTAGAGGACAGTTACTCAACGTTTGTAGAGCCATCAATTTCATATTTACTACTTATGATCAAAGTGCTTCAGTTACTACGGCTATCAGTATACCTAACAAACCTGTTTTGAATACATCACTTAATAACCTTGTAAGAATTTTTAATAATATCGTTTTGTTGTTATTGTCAAATCAATATAACAAGATTTGCTCCTAAATCAAAGTCTCAATTTGTTGTTTTTTTAGTGTGAGTATGTTACTAAACAAATGAATATAAACGCCTGGCTTGTTCCCAGTCAAATTCCTTCTACAAACGTCAGTTTGTTGTATTTAGCAGGTAAATTTACAAATTTTTACTAATTAATCAAAGGTTCCTCAAGTGTTAAAGTAAATGCTTTATTGCTTATAATTCAACAATTGACTCATTTGACTATCTCGAGAACATCCGCTCCTCTAGGTACTACTAAAAAAAGGCGTTTCTCCGAGATACCTCAAAAAAATATAGCGCCTCCTGAAGCAACTTTTGTTGAAAAGGCTTCAAAATTAACGTAATATACTAGTTTAATTAAAAAAAAATATTTATGCAGCAAATAAATTTAATTAGTTTAATTTATTATTCTGATTTTTATATTATGTTATGTAGATTTCCCAAAGTCATTACAACTTCACAGTTATTTACAGTTAACGTTTCGTTCAAATACCAATCTGAAATTATATCTGAAGGTATAATGACGTTAAAAAAACAAAATTTTTAGTACAAGAAAAAGAAACAATACTTCAGCTGAGCCGGATGCTTAAACAACGTATTGGGAATATACAACTGACTCATCGTATAAAACGTGAAAATAATTGTCAGGAAATTAATATCCAAATTACAGGTTAGAATATTATTTATGGTTAAAAAAAGGTTCTATATTCAATTGTATACAAATGACTGTTATTTTTCTTTATTTAAAATAATTTGTTTTATTATTTTAGGTACCCCCATCGGTAATTCAACGTCAATACTACTATTACATGAGTTTTTTATGAATCTTGCCGATGAGAAGGCAACAGAACTGCCTGAATTTCAAAAACCTTTACCAATACGTCATTTATTGTGTTCCGATGTAGAAGAAGGTGAAAATACCAGTAAAAAATTATTTCCTATGACTTTTTTATGATGTTATCAATTGCGTTTTTTTTGTTTATTATGTTGCATTTGTTTATTATTTTTATATTTATTTGACAATTTAGCGCTCGTTTAATATGATTATTTATCAAACATTAATTTATATTTTTACTATACTCGAAACAATAAAATTTGTGCTTTAAAGATTTAATGATAATCGTATTGCTTATTGTATTATTTATATATTGTTTTAATTGTATTAATTATTCCAATTCTAATTGCGTATGTATCGATCGGTGTGGGTCCTCAACAAATCGGACGGAATCATGGTGTCATATCCACCCAGCACAGTGTTCCGAAAACAATTCCAAAAATGTGAAGCAAACCGGGTTCTTATTAAAAAACCTTATCAATTCGTTTGACTCAAATATAAATTCTTTGTACAAAAATAGAAGTTTGAAGGAGTTAAATACTTTAATTAGTGGATGCAATTGTCAATTAGATGATTCCGGGTACTGGGATTATTGTGATATTTCAGAAGATGACAAAGAAGAGTTTTTGTTTGATAACGAAAAAAAAACAAACTTAATACCTACACCCATTGTATCTATCAACAGTAAAGACAAAATTAGAAATCTTGCTAAAAATTTTGAGAAAGAATCCTTGAGAGAGGCATTAGAGGGAGATTTTTTGAAAGAATTTATGAAAGATATTGAAAAATCGAATCGAATTGACGAAAAAGAAGTTGAAGAACATAAAGTTAAAAATAATCAAAATAAGAAGCCTAAAACCAGTAATTCCATTAAGAAAAATTTTGGTAACGACCAAAAAAAAGATTTAAAAACCTCTAGAATTGATTTAAAAGATAAAAAAAACGTTCGCTCTACAAAACCTTTTTTTAATAAGAAAGAAAATGATACATTAAATAAAAACAAAAAGAGAACAAAATCAAGTTAATTTTTTTCAAAATATTCAATTTTGCAATTTAATCATTGAATAATGAGCGTTTATACAATAAAGTATTAAGACTATCTCAGGATAAGTGCAGTTCTATTTTGACCGATTCCAATCTATGCAATAGTTAACAAATGTAAAGTTTGAGTACCCATTTGATAGGGACATTAAGGAACCTTTCTATGAATAATACATATTTCTATCGAACTAATATAAATGAATATTTTGTACTTGCGCATTTTCAGGAAAACTTTCAAAAGATTCACATGAACTAATATTTTCAGTCCAGCCAGAAAATGATTCATATATAGGTTCAATCATTTTATATTCCGCATCAGTGACGGGTAATTCATAAGGCTGCAAAAGACCTGCTTTTATTATTTTTAAAACAATATCTAACCTTTAGTTTTATGCTTATAATATGTGCAAATTTTTATTTCTTTTAAACCCGTCAATATATCAAGTTTTGTTAAGTTTATGGAAGTTAAGCCACAGATTAAAGATGTATAACTAAGCAAATGAAGTAGCGGACATATATATGTACTTGACTAAAACCAAGTCTAGCCACCCACATCTTCGAGAACGTTTAGTTGTAGCTCCATATTCTTTACCTTCCTTTATTAAAATATCATATACACTGTCTAAAGAAATAACGGGTTTTTTTTAATTAAAAAAGAGTAAGTGAATCGTTATATTGCATTGTAAATTAGACTATATTACGTAATAAACTTCTTAGACAAATGCTTATATGGTATTGTGATTATATATAAGCATAGTAATAAAAATATTTAGATTGTATTCAAAAACAAGGTATTTGACGAGATTTTGTAATTAAATTAATTTATTAATTAAATGATACCATGTAATTCGGTTGGGAAAGGACCATTTCCTACTCTTGTGGTGTACGCTTTTACAACTCCAATTATATTTTGCAGATAACGTGTTGCAATTCCAAGTCCGTTTAAAATTCCACCCACAGCCTGAGTGAAGGCTTTTAAAATATCTCAAATGTCATTAGTATATTTAAGAATATAAGAAAATAGTATTATATATATATATATATATAAGTTTTGTCAAAATATGAGCTTTATTTCTGTACTATGTATATATGTTATTTAAAATAACTAAAATGGCTTAATAACCAACTTACAACAGAGGAAGATGTAACATAAGGATATGTTCCAAAATCTATATCTAAATGCATTGCATTAGCTCCTTCAATTAAAATTTTTTTATTTTCTCTAATTTGCTTATTTATCCAGCAAATCCCATCAACAACATTAGGTCTAAAAAACTATATAATAGTTAAAATTAATGCATTACTTCAAGTAACTCTTTATGTTCTTCTAATTCTTTCTGGCCATCGTAATCTTCTAAATTATACAATTTTTTATATACTGTCCAAAGATTTTGAAACTAACATAACGTATATAATTTTCTTCGAAATGATAATTTACTTTAGATTGGAAATTAGACCAATCCAATAAATCAGCTATGCGGATGCCTTTTCTTGACATTTTGGATACATAGCAAGGACCGATTCCTCTTCTTGTTGTTCCTATAGTATTTAAACTTGGATTTGTTTCGTTTAGTGTATCAATAACCATATGTAAATCAAAAAGAATATGTGCTCTTGATGATATAAGTAACCTAAATTGTGCATGACACTTATCTAATTTACTGTTCACGGGCTTTAGGGTTTGATTTCTCTAATTGAATTAATTCCTATAATTCGCAGTAATTTCAGATACCATAACGTACTTCTTTCAAGCTTTTTAAATGTACAACGACACCATGACCCAAAAGATTCATTTTATCTTTATATAACATCCCGCAAGGCAGTAGATGAAATACATGTTTCTTTCCGTTTAAATATATAGTATGTCCAGCATTTGCACCACCTATTTAATGATATTTTAGAGTTAATATAAATTATTAATACAAAATTTAAGTTAAAATTTTTCATAAACAGCTTGTTATTGGAGAAAAAAAGAAAACAACTATTTTTTTTTATTTCATAACAAGTGTTGAAAAGGGAGCAAACATTTTTATGAATATTGCAAAATTAATCAATCAGGTAATTACTATAAATTTTTGAAAAAATATAAAGTATAGATACTCAATCATTTGTTAAATAATACCGTTGTATCTCGCGCAAACATCATTATCAGTTGCAAGATAATCCACAAGCTTTCCTTTTCCTTCGTCTCCCCATTGAGTACCAATAACCGCAGTAATTTGCGGACTTGACATAATAATATAATTGAGACCTGGACCACGTCGGTGCCATCGCGAAAAAGTCGCCCGGCCATTATAAAATGACGACTTCACTTAGATTAAACAATCCTCATTCTATATGTAACTTGAAAAAAATAAAAGCCATTGAATTTGGCTTGTTTTCGCCTAATCAAATTGTAAGCAATATACCCAGCTACCAATTAATTGGGCAAAGTACGGTCATAGTTTCTTGTGTATATAAGTTAGATTTATAATAGGTGAAACAATTGATATACTAAGCTGTGAATATTTTTAATAAGAATTTTTTATAGTTATGTACGCTACGAAAGGACATATATATTTTTCATATTTTGTCAAAGTAACTGTTTTTATAAGTATTGATAAAATTGATAATATGAAAGGACAATTAAAAAATGTTTTCATAGGCGCGTATGTCCGTATGTGAAGTAGCAAATTTAGAATTATATGAAAATGGTGTACCAAAAAGCGGTGCATTAAATGATTTAAAAATGGGTACATCAGATCCAAGATTAACATGTGCAACGTGTAACATGGATTATAAACATTGTGTAGGCCATTTCGGTCACATCAATTTAGCAAAACCAGTGTATCATGTTGGTTTTTTACGAATAGTAGTTTCTATATTGCGATGTGTATGTTATGGATGTTCAAGGTTACTAGGTGAATTAACGGATGCTAAGGGTAAATGGGCATTGCGTTGCAGAAATCCAAAAAAAAGATTTCAAAGAATCTTAAAATTATGCCATGGTAAATCACGCTGTGAAGCTTCTGCATATGACGATGAAGACGTTATACGCGGTGAAGGTTGTGGTTGTATACAACCAAAATATTTTAAGGATGGTATATCTATTACGATACAAACACCCAACTCTGGAGAAGAGGAAGGAGATATGCCTGATGACATTTATTATGGAGGAGATAAATCGGGCACTCGTGATTCTAAACGTCCTTTAACAGCAGAGGAAGCTATAGGAATATTACAAAGAATATCAAATCGTGATTTGGAAATTTTAGGGTTCAATCCAGAGCGTAATCATCCTGCATGGATGGTGTTAACGGTACTACCCGTTCCTCCTCCAATAGTACGTCCATACGTACAATATGGTTCTGATCGCTCAGAAGATGATTTGACGCTTAAATTATTAGATATTATAAAAACAAATCAACAATATATTAAGCAAGACCATTCTGGTGCTGCTCAGCATGTGTTAAGTGAAATTTCTCAGCTATTACAATTTCACGTTGCTACTTTTATGAACAACGATTTACCTGGTATTCCAATTGCAACAACTCGAGCAAAAAGACCAATTAAGTCTCTTAGACAAAGACTTAAAGGAAAGGAAGGTCGTTTACGTGGAAATTTGATGGGAAAAAGAGTTGACTTTGCTGCTAGAACAGTTATCACAGGAGATCCTAATATTAACATTGACGAAGTAGGAGTTCCTAAATCAGTAGCTATGAATTTAACATTTCCAGAAGTTGTCACTAGTATGAACATAGACAAACTTAAACAATTAGTTTTGAACGGACCTTATGTATGGCCAGGTGCCAAATATATATCTCGAGAGGATGGCACCAGATATGATTTGCGTCATTGTCAAGGAAATTTAGCTTCTCAACAATTATATATAGGAGATTTCGTTGAGCGCCATATGCAAGATGGAGATTATATACTATTTAATCGTCAGCCTTCTTTACATAAGATGTCTATTATGGGTCATAAAGTAAAAATATTGCCATGGTCCACATTCCGATTAAATTTATCTGTTACATCTCCTTATAACGCAGATTTTGATGGTGATGAAATGAATCTTCATTTAGCTCAATCTCATGAAACAAGAGCAGAAATCAAACATCTTATGTTGGTGAATAAACAAATTGTCTCTCCGCAAGGAAATAAACCTGTCATGGGTATTGTACAAGATTCTTTGTTAGGTGTTGCCAAATTAACTAAGCGTGATACTTTTTTGACTAAAGATGAGATAATGAATTTGTTAATGTGGATTCCTTATTGGGATGGAAAACTCATGACACCTGCTATATTACGTCCAAAACCTTATTGGACAGGAAAACAATTGTTTACAGCGTTACTGACATTTGACCAAAATTCCGCAAATACCAATCGTATTAATTTATATCGAGATGGAGCCATACGTATGAAGAATGATAATGAATGGCTTAGCGAAAACGATGGGAGAGTAATCATTAGAAATAACGAACATTTAGCTGGGATCATTTGCAGAAGAACTGCCGGTTCATCCACAGGTTCTCTTATCCATATATTATGGTTGGAAGCAGGTCCAGAAAAAACTAAGCAATTCTTATCTGTTTGTCAGCGTGTTGTCGGCAACTGGTTAATAACTCATGGTTTTACTGTTGGATGCGGTGATATTGTTGCACCACAAGCTACATATGTGAAAGTTATAGAGACACTTAAAAAATCAGCAGCAAAAGTGCAAGAACTTATTATAGCCAGTCAAAAAGGTCAATTGGAGACACAACCAGGAAAATCATTGCTTCAATCATTTGAAGCTCGTGTGAATCAAGAATTGAATTCAGCGAGAGAATCTGCAGGACGTATAGCATCAGAAAATCTTGATGAACATAATAATATATTTTCTATGGTTAATGCTGGTTCCAAAGGATCTACTATTAATATATCACAGATTATGGCTTGTGTGGGGCAGCAAAACGTTGAAGGTAAAAGAATACCATTTGGTTTCAAAGACAGATCATTGCCGCATTTTGTAAAGCATGATTATGGGCCTGAATCTAGAGGTTTTGTATTTAACTCTTATTTAACTGGTTTAAATCCTCAAGAAATGTTTTTTCACGCTATGGGAGGACGAGAAGGTATTATTGATACAGCTTGCAAAACTTCCGAAACTGGATATATTCAAAGAAGATTGATAAAAGCTATGGAAGATGTTCTAGTCACATATGATAGAACTGTTAGATCTTCAGAAAGTGAAATTGTCCAGTTTTTATACGGCGAAGATGGAATGGCTGGTGAATTTATTGAAGATCAAATGATTCCATTACTACGCATGGATTTTAAGAAAATGGAGGCAATGTATAGACATGACTTTGCAAATCACAATTATGGTTTAAATTGGATACCTAATGAAGCAATTAGAAACAGTATACGTTTATCATTTGAGCAGCAACGAATACTGGAAAATGAATGGCAACAGTTATTAGCTGCTAAGGAAACTCTGTGTACACAGACCTTCACAAATGGAGAAGCAAAACAGCATTTACCAATTAATCTGGCACGGTTAATAGAATTTGCACAAAATAGGTTTTTAAACGAATCATTGATGAATATGAACCCAGTAAAAATAGTTCAACAGGTAGACAGTTTAATTGAAAGTTTGACTTTGGTACAAATAACAAGTGAATCTGATTATATTGCTAAAGAAGTTCAGTCTAACGGAATTTCTTTACTTCAAATTCACATAAAGACCCACCTTGCCTCTAGAAAATTGATGGAAGTCAATAAAATAGGTCCAGAAGGCTTGAAATGGATACTTGGTGAACTTTCAGCTCAGTTTTACCGGGCATTAGCTCATCCTGGTGAAGTAGTTGGTGCTATTGCTGCTCAATCTATTGGTGAACCAGCAACACAAATGACACTAAACACATTTCACTTTGCTGGTGTCGGTTCAAAAAACGTAACATTAGGAGTTCCAAGATTACGTGAATTAATAAATGTTGCTAAAAATGTCAAAACACCTAGTATGAGTGTGTATCTAAAACCGCAAATAGCAAAAGACCAAGATGCAGCAAAAAGTGTTCAAGCGCATCTAGAACATGCAACCTTAGACCGTGTCATTAGTTACGCTCAAGTTGTTTATGATCCAAATCCTACAGAAACAATTATAAAAAATGATGCTCAATGGGTATCGGAATACTATGAACTACCAGATGATGAAGAAAACCCTGCAAAACTTGGACCATGGGTTTTACGTATACAATTTATAGAAAAACTTATTACTGAAAAGGGATTAACAATGCGAGAAATAGGCGACAAGATACAGGAAGCATGCGCTACAGATGAAATTGATTGTATTTGGACAGATGATAACTCAGAGGACTTGGTGTTGCGAATTCGGGTGAAAAATAACGCATCAAATAAAGATAATTCTGATGAGGAACCAGATTTGGAAGAGCAAAATCGATTACTGAAAAGACTCATGTCCCATTATTTATCAAACATATCTCTTCGGGGAATTCAAGGTATCCAAAAAGTATATATGCGTGAAGAAAAATCACAAGAATACGACAAAGAACTTGGAACATTTATACCTTCCTCACAATGGGTTTTAGACACAGATGGTTGTAACTTAAAAGAAGTTCTTTGTGTGAAAGAAGTTGATGCAACTAAAACTATATCTAACGATATCTTAGAAGTTTTACAGGTAAAGTGTCTAATAATGTAATTGTTGTAAACGAAAATTACTCACAATGAGATCATTTATCTTTCGAAATTAATTAATTCATAATACATTATTGTACCATAATTATTTATCAAATAAATATAAAACTATAATATAAAAATTTTCATTATCTATCATATATAATATATAATAACATGTTATGTCTGTGTATTGTGTAAAAATAGCAGTTATTAATTTTCTAGTTGAATTAAATTTATTACAACTTTTTAATATATTTCATGCAGGTTTTTGGAATTGAAGCCGCAAGGAGAGCATTATTGAAAGAATTTAGAGCAGTTATATCATTTGACGGCTCTTATGTAAATTATCGTCATTTGGCTGCTCTTTGTGATATAATGACTCATACTGGTTCTTTAATGTCGATTACAAGAAATGGTATCAATCGAATAGAAAAAGGCTGTTTGGCAAAATGCAGTTTTGAAGAAACTGTCGAAATCTTGATGGCTGCCGCAGCATTTGGAGATTCTGATCATTTGAAAGCAGTAACAGAAAATGTTATGTTTGGCCAACTAGCAAAGTTTGGAACAGGAATGTGCGATTTAGTAATTGATGAGCAAAAACTACGAGATACTAATCCAAATTATAATTTATCAACAATGATGTCTATAACATCTACTGATGGTGGAAATAAAAATGGGTTAGAAGATTTGGTGAGTCCTGATGCAAATATAGCTTTGTCCCCCAAAACAGCATCACAACTTCAGCCAGTAGTTGATTTTATTGCTTCACCGTTCTCTCCAACATCTCCGTTATCACCCCTTCTAACAAGTCCAAATACAACTAAATATTTAGAGCCTTTATCAGATACTTTTTCGCCTCAACAATCTACACCATCTTCACCGTTTTCACCTAAGAGTTTGAGTCCTATATCATCGCCATTACTTCAAAATAATATGATGCCAAACGATAATACAGGGGTAATTTCTCCATTTTCTACAACCCTTATTACTTCTCCTCAATACTCTCCAACCTCTCCCATTTATACTTCAGCGACAAGTCCTAACCTTGTTTATTCTCCATCTAAGAAAGAAAATGATTATACTTCTTATTCGCCTACTTCACCAGTATACAATTTAGATAATAATAAAGTCAATTACTCTCCAACATCTCCAACCTACTCCCCTCAAAGTCCTCTTGGATTATCACCAACGTCTCCATATTACACTCGGTTTGCTTCCCCAAATTATAGTCCGCAATCACCAGCTTTTTCGCCTGAAAGTCCATTGCGTATACACAGCCCCGGAGCTTATTCGTTAACATCTCCAAATTATTCACCAACCAGTCCTACATACATAAATACAATGGCTAATGCAGCTCCTCTTTCTCCAGGTAACTTGATAAGTTAAATTGTTTTCATAATTTACCAATAATATATATATATATATATATATATTTATGTAATCATAAATATATGTATATACGTATTTGCTTATTCAATCGTACATTTAACGGCAATTGAATAAAATGCGGAATTCTTAGAAATGATTGTCGCTTCTCCACGATATGATCCACAGTCTGTGGCTTTTGATGGAACATCATATTCACCTACGTCTCCTATATATTCTCCAACATCACCTATAATGTACTACTCACCTTCTTCTCCATCATATCAACAAAACACTGATATGAATTTAGCGGATGAAGAACAAGACAACTCAAAAAAAGATTAAGTTTTAACACCAATTAATGAAGTTTTCTAGCAACCAAAAACAAAAAAATAATTAAAAGAGTTAATGTGCATTTTGGTTGTATCTATTTCGCTGAAATTTTTTATTTGGCTCAAAATTTCTGGATCCTTGAGGTCTTTTGCCACGAGCATTTGGATTTCTAGAACCATAAGATTCAGCTACATTTAACATTGGATCATTTAATTCTGGTAAATAATCGACTGGGGCAACAGACATAAAATTCTAAGACATATGTATGATTAGTATATATAGTTACAGTAAATTTTTCAGTTTCTGCAGCTTTTCTTATGCTTTCTTCAAATTCTTCTATGTGATCTTTGTGTATATCGAATACAGCTCCAGTATAGTCCGCACATAGCATAATCAACTAAAGTTATATATTTAATTAATATTTTTTTTTATAATCATTTCGATTATTGATATATACTTACTGCACTGCCAACTATCTCATTCCTCACAAAGGAAGCCAAATTTTGTCTCACATATGTTTTTGTCTGTGCTTTCACAGACTTAAACTTTACATAATATGCTTTATAATCTTGTCTTCCACTTAATGCAGATACTAAGATATTGATCTCAGGTATTTTCATTTTATCTTTCAAAATGTATGCTATCACTTTAACGGGATCTAAAAAAACCAGAACCAATGAAAATAAGTAAGTATCTTATTATTTTAAAACATCAAATATAATTATAATACAAAATTGACTACTGTAATATATATATAGCAGTATATATGTTTGAATACGCATTATTTTAATATATTTAAAGATTTTTTCTATAGAGAGACTAAATGTTAATGCATAAACTTATAAGAAGATAGAAAGCAAAGAAACTTTTATTAATTATTTATTATTTATAAATAATAAATAAAAATAAAATTTAACTATATAAAGATGTGAATTATTTATATCAATATATGCAGAAATATTACCATATTTTTTAGTTAACTTTTTAGCTATTTTGATCATCATTTCATCGGGAGTTTGATTAGCAAAATCAGCTTCTAGTTTTTCAATGGCAGTTTTAGCTAATTGACTTAAGAGCTCGTCAGATTGATGAATGCCAATTCTTTTAAACGTTATTTTAGTTTGTCTTTCAATGGTTTTGAGATATGGCATATCAGCGCCCCTAAATAGCACGACATTTGTTCCACATTTCCCTGCTCTTCCTGTTCGGCCAGTACGGTGTATAAAGGTATCAACATCTTTGGCAGGTTCAAAATGAATAACCAAATCTATATTATCAATATGTAGCCCTCTAGCGGCTACATCTGTAGCTATAAGACAATCAAATGCTCCGTTTTTATAAGCGGCCAAAATAGCTTCCCTTTGTTTTTGCGGAATGTCTCCATGTAAAGCTTGGCATCTTTTTGCTATAGAAGAAGACATTGCTATATCATTGACTACAGCTTTTGTCTCAGCAAAAACTATACATCTTCTTCCCATAGAACAGAAACGTAATAATAAAGATTCCAAGATAGACTGACGTACATGAAAACCACACATTATAGCATAATGATCAATTTTTTGGGCTGTTTGTGTAGATGCAGCATCAACGACATCAATATTTACTAACTCCCCTTCTTTCATGTAGGTATCAGAAAGCGTCTTTACCCAAGTTGGTATAGTTGCCGAAAAAAATAATACTTGTAAATGATTAGTCTTCTTTTGTGTCACAATACTGAGTATTTCATTAACTTCTTCTCTAAACCCTAATTCCAATAACTGATCGGCTTCGTCTAATATAAAACAACGCAAAAAACGAACTTCAATTAAATTTCTCTTCAAAAAATCGAGTACTCGACCTGGAGTACCAACTAAAGCATTTGCTCCTACGGTGCGGATGTGTCTTAATTGAACGTCTTCGGGTAAACCTCCCACGACACAAGCAGTAACAAATCTATTTTCTTCTAATAAGGTAAATTCCTCAGCAACTTGCTGCGCTAATTCTCGTGTAGGTAATATACACATAATATAACATGGACGAGGTGGTATTTTATTCATTGACACCAATAAAGCTTCCACTGTAGGTAATACAAAAGCTAAAGTTTTTCCAGTTCCCGTTCTGGCTCTTCCAATTAAATGTTTTTTATCATAAATATGATCAAAAGTTTGATATTGTATTGGAAATAAACTGGTTATGGATCTTTTTTCCAAAGCTTTTTTGGATTTTTCGCTAACGCGGAATTTACTTATATCCATTGATTGGATGTTATTGTCGCTCACTGATTGACTCATTTGTTTAAGCACCAAAAAAAATATTATCTCTATTCCAATAAGTTACCTTACAAAACTAATTTTTAATGAATAAGATATTTGCAAATTACCACCCTATTACTTGTAACAACAAAAAAAACCTTCAAACCAAAAGCTATATTTAAAAAGTAATCAGTGGTTTCAACTATGTGAGTACAATAACATCCAAAATAATAAAACAGAAATAACAGACTTACGCGCCTAACAATTATGGCCGCCTATACGTGCGCAATTACGGGCGTAACTCCAGAAAATCCAGTTGTAAGTAAAACTGGATATATATTTGAACGTCGTATTATTGAAAATTATCTTGAAACTCATTCTAATACATGTCCAGTTACCAAAGAACCTTTGACTGTATCGGATCTCACTCCTATTAAAAGTAAGTTCTTCATAAACCTTACCTCATTATAATTGTTTAAAAATCATTTAATATTGTCTATATCCTTTATAATTGTACATTTTAAGTAAATAATTACCCTAAGCTTGAATAATTTAGTGATATCGATCAAATGTCTATGTTTGTCTATATTATATTACTGATAGTACTATATAGTAAGGGTATAATACTTTTACCATATAAATATACATTAATGCTATATATATATTGTATACACATATTCAATATATAACATTCAAATAATGAGTTTTTAAGAAAACAATAATAATAATTGATATTATTTAATTATAATAAGAATAATATTAATAATAATGTAAATAGTAATGTATATATTTATTTAGCTGCTAATATATCGAAACCACGTCCTGTTAATGCAACAACTATACCTGGTTTATTATCATTGATGCAAAGTGAATGGGACTCATTATTACTTGAAGTATTTTCTATACGAACCCATTGTGAATCCCTTCAAAATCAACTCAGTCATGCATTATATCAACATGACGCTGCTTGCCGAGTCATAGCTAGACTTTTGCAAGAAAAAGATTCTCTTCGTAATCGATTGAATCAACTTCAAGAGGCAGTCACTTTGCCACCTGACGGAAGTGCTCAAATAAAAGAGATCTCAGAAGATAATAAATCCGAATGTATTGGAATTCCCATAGACGTTTTGGAAGACATGAAGACTCTAGCAAAACAGTTATTAACTCAACGTAAAAAACGCACATTCGAAAACTTAGCCTCTCTTGATAAAATAAAAAATTTCCAACAAGTTGATTCTTTCCCAATTATGTCAACCACAAGTCCAGGTAGTTACATTTATACGAAATCCGACTTATATAATCACTTTATACATATGCACATTTTACATAGCTACCGACTATCAGTTATAATTAATAAACCTGTTCATATAATAATACTATATAAGAAATAATATATATGTCTATATCAAACGTTAATAAATTTTTATAAATATATATATATATATATATATATATATATATATATATATATATATATATATATATATTTCGAATAAATATATACTTATTTGAAAATTAATCATTATATTTAGAAATAAATTAAAATATAAAAAAAACAAAAATATAATGCAATTTTATTTTATTTGTAGTTGTATTGTTTTTTTTTAATTGTATTAGTATTAGCTTAAATACACGTAAACAAATTGCTTTATATAAATGAAATATGTCTAAATAGGCGTGACAACTTGCAAGTTTGAACTAACAAATAAGCGACGTGATAAGCAATTATTTTGGGCTGGCGGCGTGGATGGTGTAGTTGTTTTATTTGATATTGAAAAACAACAGGTACTTTACTTTTAACAAACAATTATCTCACAAATAGTCGATCACAAGATTAATAGGACATTTAAAACGCGTTAATAGTATTATTCCTCATTATACTCAAGACATAACTTTAACTTGCTCAGATGACAAAACCATAAGGTATTTAAATAGTTGCACGGTATTGAGTATAAATTGTAGCTTTATTTATATATCCAGCAAAAACGTAAAAGTGGATATATAAACACATGTTCAAAAAGATATGTGTGTGTGTGTGTGTATAAAGCAAGATCAATTTACTAAAATAGAATAGGGAATAATAATAATAATAATTATACTTTCATTATATACTGTTTAATTAGAGTGTGGACATCCAATGACAGCATTGAATATAGAGCTTCATATATACTTCGTAAGCACTCAAAGCCAATTACAGGTAAATATATTGGTAATAAGTTATCAATATTCAGATCTTTCTTTGCATCCGTCTGGTGATTATTTGGTATCAACGTCTAAAGACGCTACTTGGGCTGTTCATGAATTGTGTTCTGGGCACACTTGCCGAATATATAATGACTTACCTTGCACGGTAAATCTATTATAAGACTACTGAATAATAATAATAATAGATGCACCAAGTTACTTTCCATCCCGATGGCTTATTATTGGCAGCTGCCGGTCAAAGTAGAGGAATACACATATATGAT
The DNA here is from genome assembly GCA_030141585.1 of Ophryocystis elektroscirrha. NCBI lineage: Eukaryota > Apicomplexa > Conoidasida > Neogregarinorida > Ophryocystidae > Ophryocystis > Ophryocystis elektroscirrha. The sequence continues at coordinate 24,655 of JAQIFP010000038.1, forward strand.
ATAAAAATTCCTTCACAAGAGCCAATTGTTTCACTCGAAGGCCATCAAGACTTTGTTACCAGCTTAGCGTTCTCTGAGAATGGTTATTATTTATTCTCTACATCTAGTGATAAAACAGTAATTGATAAAGTTTAGTAAAACAAATTTAGATGAGAATATGGGATTTAAGGAAGTCAGCCTGTATTCAAGATATCAAAACTATTACTCAAGATAATGTCCCCTTTACTCCAGAAAAAGTTGTTCTTGATCAAACAGGTATACAACAGTACAATTCTTACTGAAATACAAGCTTAACTCTCCTGTGTTTATTTCTAAAGAATTTATTCAATATGCTCATTCTAAAGCCAGCTTATTATATTTATTTTTTGTAGGAAACTATGCTGCTGCTTTCGGCAGCTATATACCAGAAATGGAAAATGTTTCTAAGTATCATATCGCCTTATATTATTTTGAATCTAAAACAAATTTAGAGCCTGCTTGTCACTTAACTGGCCACTCAGAAAAGATCACCGATTTAAGGTACTTTTATACATACACTCATCAAAAATTATAAAATACATGAAATTGTTGTATAAAAACCTACAAATTAAAAAAAAAAGGATTTAAATTCATTTTAGATATGTTTATGTATTTAATAGATAAAAATAATTTATTCAATAATTTTTCAATGTTAACAATTTTAATTTTAATTTTTTAGCTTTGGATGGAATGCAGAAAATCTTATAAATGCTACTGCCGGAAGGACAGTAAATTTATGGAGTAGTAAAGACTAAATTAATTAGTAATCATTATCCATTTTTTTTTTTCTAATTTTTTATAACGAATATATGTATTTGGGTCGTATAGTAGGAAAGCGAACAGTTTAGTGTACCTATTAAGTTTGTACACAGTTATACATATACTTCAATAATAATTGCACGATGAGAATAATCAAAATAATGCGAAATGCTTAAACGCATTGATGAGTCATTATTAATCTCTAAGAAGTTCTGATATGATGATTATAGGCATTTGTCATATATTGAATTAAATATTTAATATGGATCTGTTTTAGTGAAGTATTTAAATTATTAGTTCATAGTATTTTTGATGATACTTTTATTTGTCTGATAATAATACATGATGAAAAAAATTAATTAAAAATCATAATATATTTTGATGATATATTAAACAAACACCATCTTTCGACTGACTACACAATAATCGTTAAACGTACTGCATTTCATAAAATCCATATATATGAATATGATCATTATTTAACGATATATACATGAATTTGCCATAAAGCACTATGTACACATTTTATGTGTATTTTAGTCGTCAAGTGTAAATACAATTAATTGTCTGATATACTTGTTTTCCATGCAGAGAATAAAGATAATTTTTCATTTATAGGAATTGACAGTAATTCACGTATATAATCATACGGTAATTTAGACTCTATGGCTCCCTTTAGTATAACTAGTTTATATGTACATGAAGGCAGAGAAAATTTATATGCATCAGGAGGTATTTTGACATATGTCCGTCCCATAATTGTTTTGTCTAATATAGTGAACTCAAATTTGATCGGATTTGATTCCAATTTTTCACTTAAATAATTTAAATGTAGTAGATCATTGTCTATATTGATTGAACTGACATTATCTGCCAAGAAAGACGTTTGTTTGACCAATACAACATTTATATTGACATAAATTGGAATATATTCAGACATATGTACTCCCTCTTGAGCATCTAAATGTGGTAAATGTTTTTTATTGATTTTCCATATGATCCCAAAGATACCTTCGTATTGATCATTTTTAAATTGTAAGTATTCATTTTTATCACTTATTGACTCGTATTCTTTCTTACTGTATATGGTCGCTGTTCCTCCATTCCAATTTTTACTGTAGCCACAAAAACTTAATGCATAGTCTCTTAAAAATCCCACGCCATAAAACTGTGCATTCGGTGAGTTTAATTTCAAACGACGCTCTAATAAGTTACTGCCATAAGCAAAATAATAAAAAAATTCGTTTTCCATTTTTTCTTAACACCTGAATCCACTTGCTAATATTTTATTGTTATCAACCATGCTCACATACCTGAAATTTTTAATAAACAGTTACACTTATAATAAAATATTTATTGCATTCAACAAAATAAAATAAATATTACAAATAGAAAATCTCTCATAAATAAAGAAAATTTTATTATTTAAATTAATATTAATAACATTTATTATTATTTTACTAATAGACCTGTAATTTTTATGAAGTTAATAACGCATAATTTTTTAGCGTGGTAAGTAATTTTCAAGTAAATTCTATTTTTTTTTTTGAATAAGTGTGAAGCCAGAGTGCTCAAATGGATATCCATTTAAAATATTGCTTGATAAAGAGGACAAAGAAGCTGTTCAAAAACAAACTACAGAGTATAATGAAGAATACATAGATAAACTAATATCCAGAATAGACTTGAATGCTCTAAACACAGCTATTCATTCAGTATGGTTATTAAAGTTTGATAGAAATAGATTGAATCAGAAAATATCACATTTACGGAAGATTCCATAGACAAACAACTCTTGCATCATTATTTAATGGAAGTAAAGTTTTATAAGCCATAAATGTTACACACAGGTTGACATTATAACTGGTACTCTTATTTGTCCTAAATGCAGTCAAAACTATCCTATTGCTCAAAGTATAGTGAATTAGTCTTTATTCTATAAATCAATATACACCAAAATGTCTTATTGTCTGACAATAAAATAACATATACATATATGTATATATATGTATATATATGTATATATATGTATATATATGTATATATATGTATATATATGTATATATATGTATATATATGTATATATATGTATATATATGTATATGTATATATATATATATATTTATGCATTAATTATAATTAGTATCACATGTATTAATGAACCATTAGTCTATAAACATGTAATTACTTATACCTATTGTATATATAGTTAGATTTAAGTAAATTAACAAATTATGTATTTCTACAATAAATTCATTTAAGTTTACCTCAACTATACAAATAATTTATATTTAACTTTAAACTTTACACCTATAATAAAGTTATTTGATTAGGTATTCCGAATATGCTTATACAGCAAAATTAATTTAGAAGGTTTTTTTTTTTCTTTCCCGTTTTAAAAAGCTAACCAATAATAAATACTTATAAAGCATAAACTAAGCTGATTTTTCAATAGTGTATGCACTACATATTGATAAATAGTGAGCATCACTTCTAGCAAAATGATACATAGTTTATGTCTTACCTGAAATATATTAAATTGTGAAATGGTGCAAGCTTACAAACACAAAACATATAAAAAAAAATTATATAACACAGCTAATGAGTAGAAAGAAAGAAAAATTTGTATATTTGATGTGCTAAAAATGACATGTTTAAAATGAATGTGATGTCTTACTTCGCCTGTTTGCCAGATTAAAGTATAATATGATGAATACTCGTCGTATTCGTGACGAACTTAAGGACAAGTATAGAATAGTCCAGCGTACAAACAACCCTTTGGAGGAGGACGAAATTCGCATCAGTGCACAAGGCCGCGTACCAAAATATGTTTACTATGCATCCGTTCTATTAAATGAGCATCAAAAGCCTAAAGTGACTATCAAAGCGACTGGAATTGCAATTGCTTCAGCAATATCAATCACTGAAAATCTGAAGCGTCGTATTCCGTTATTGCACCAGTCCACGGTGATTGGAATGGCAAAATCAATTGATGTATACGAACCTATTGTAGACGGATTAGATCAAGTCACAGCTGAGCGCGATGTACCTTGCGTAGAAATTACACTTACAAAATTCCCTAACCAGCTTGATACAAGCGCCGCTGGATACCAACCTCCCATAGATCAGAGTCTCGTGAGTATGCAGACAAACACTGGCTCAGGCCCACAACAAAATTCTACCAACAACCAACAAGACCATGAAAATTTCCGTAAAGGCGGATATAGAGGTAATCAAAACTTATTACTAATTTCAGCTCAACATTTTATTAATATTTAGATTGTATTTGTATGCAATCATCTAACAATTATATTTACAGATATATATATACTTATACGCATAAAAATTTGCATAATAATATTTTATTTTTGTTTTAGGACGAAGAGGTTACCGCGGCTCATACAAAAGTCGTGGAGGACGATATAATTACTACGAAAACCGAGGCGGACGTGGTGGTTACCGAGGAAACTACAGACAATATTAAAGAGCAGAGGCTACAGAGTAATCGTTGAACTAAATGGATTAAATGTTAACACTTATTTCAAAATATTACAACTATGAATAAAAAAAAAAAAACTTTTAGATAATGAAACAATTATTTTTGTTTACCCTTACATCACAAAAAGTAAAAATATGACAAAAGCAAATTTAATATCTTTATGTTTTTGTCATTAATTGAAGATTTTGGGATTAAAAATAAATCTATTGAGATAATTTAGATAACATAATAGTAAAAAAAGTTTTAGTTTTAATTATTGTGTGTATAGCCGCTTATTTGACACATGTGACTGATTTTTATAAAAAAATGTAAAAATGAGTAAATTATTTTTATTATTCAATATTCTGAATCAAATTGGCTTTTCAATATTGCTAGCAGTATTTTTTTATTTTTCTGTTCTTTTTTCGCTGGTTATATTGTTTGAATTTGCTGGGGTAATATATAATCTGACATATATTGACAAAAACTCATACGAGAAAGCTGATCAACCTATTCGCTTTAAATCATTCATCATTATTTTACTAGTATGTACTGTTCCGTATTGTGCGGTGTTCACCAATTTACTATTTTTATATTTTTATAACTTCTTCAAATACACATTTTGCTTATACTTCATATATTTTATGTTATATCGAAAACCCTGGAACGGAGGTCACAATATTCAATGGTTCAGAAATTTATCGTTTTGGGATGAAGTTATTGCATATTTCCCCATCAAAACAATTAAACTATATAAAAACGAAAATTATAAAATAAAGCCAACATTATTTGGTTATCATCCAGTAAGTCTTATATTTCTAGCAAATCTATTATTTTATTAGACTTATAATATTAATTAGAATTAAATAGTCTTATTAATTAACCGATTGCGTTTAAAACAATTTTTGATACTCAAATGTCTTACGAGTATATTTGTATAAAACTGTGAAATCATTAATACATTGTGACCAATAAGACAGTAATATTTAACTTTTCCTATATATATAAATTTTGTAATATTTAGGAATTATAATAAATAATACAGTATTAATAAAATAATACCAAAATGAATAAAAAAAACTAAATTGAAGCCTTGTAATTCTTTTTAGATATTATATATATATATATATATATATATATATTATGTAAACTCTATTATACTATTTTATTTCTCTATTCTTTTTATATAATGACGTATATAAAGAAACTTTATAAGCTTAGCATTGTTTTTAGATATCAAAAATCAATTAATTTATTATTATTATTAGCATGGAATTTTACCTACTGGCTTTATCTGCAGTTTCGGTTGTAATACGAAAGAATTCCGTTTGCTTTTTCCCAGTAAGAATATATTATATTAGTCTTAGCCAATAACAATAGTAATAATAACTGTAATATGTTTCAGAAATGACAGTATTTGCTGCTACACTAAACCCTTTATTAAGTTTGCCGATATTAAGAGAATGGTTGATTTTACAAGGTTTCATTTCAGTAAATTCTGGTTCAATATCAGCTGTGTTGAATAAGTAACATTAAATTAATTTTATTACGTTCGCATTAGAGGTAATAGTGTTGCTATAGCAGTCGGAGGGGCAAGAGAAGCATTGTCTTCAAATGCAAACAAAATGCAGCTTATTATTTGGCCACGCAAAGGATTTTTTAAGAAAGCTTTGATCCACGGCACTCAATTAATACCTGTAATATAAATAAAAATATATATCTATATAAATGTATATATATATTAATTTAAATAAGCATAAGTTTGATAATAAATAATAACAATATATTCTTATAGAGTTATTTAAACAATGTACCTTAAGTATAGCTTAAAACTCAATGGTTTAAATTTACTTTAATTTAGCTTCACAGTTTGTCTAATTATAATTTGTTATTCCTGTATTATTTAATTTCTTTGCTGTAGGTTATTGGTTATGGTGAAAACAAAGTATACACAAATTTTTCCGTTGAAAGGACTTTATGGATCTATGTCTCCAATTTTTTTAAAATGATATTTGGATATACTTTACCAGTATTTCAGGGAAAATCAATACTGCATAAAAACGTTGGACTTCTTCCAAAAAATGTACCTGTAACTGTTGTTTTCGGAAAAGCTATTGACTTATCCAAAAATAGCACTCCAACCTCAGATGATATTTTAAACGTGAGATTATGCTGTATACACATTCTTGTAGTTGCAAAAACAATACATTTCTTCTCTTGATGAAATGCACAAGTATTGCCAAGTAATAAAGGTTTAAAATGTTATTATAAATAATATTATATTCTTGTATTTACGTTAAATAAAGAAACATATATATATATATATATATATATATGTATGTGGAAACACATAATTTATGCGTATATTTTATTAGGAAAATAAGTTATATGGAGCTGAGGATATAACGTTGGAAATCGTATAATCTGAATTGAAATTTCTACAAATAGAATATGTTTTGGTTTTATCTCTTTTTTCTTTAGTTTAATCATCTATAAATTAGTGTATACATTTCACAGAGATCAAGGTATTTATCAAATATCAATGGATTTAATGCAACAAAATTCAATACTGAGATGTTACTTGTCCAAATCTCATTTTATTATCACTGTGTATCTCAAAACTAATAATTGCTAAATTTTTGCATATTTCTCCTAATACTTATTTACTTATATGAATGAGTTGAATATTTGAAGGTATGTAAATATACGCAACTATGCGTCAAGTTACTTTCATATTATTCTTCCTATTCTTATTTATATAACAGTTACACAAATTAATAGAGATATCTGTTTTTACTACATAAATATATTGAAATCTATATTAAAAAAGAACATCATAATACATATTGCATTAATTACCTAAAAAAAAATTGCAAATATAAGTAATATTTCAAAAATTTTAAATATTACCAAGAAAATATATATTTACTTAATTTGCGTAATATACTTTAATAAACTTAGTAAGAATAGCACCACAGTTGGGCATGCCGTCATGGTACACAGTCAAGGAACCTATAATTAAAATTGTTTTGTGTCTATGACTTCAAATACGCTTAATTACATAGGTAGTAAAATCTCCTTAATATCCAATGCTGGCATTCGTTATGAAGGAACTCTTTACAACATTAATGCACACGAATCCACTGTAGGGTTATCAAATGTGAGAAGTTTTGGTACAGAGGGCCGTAAAATGGGTAGTGGTTTAGAAATACCACCTGGGGATGAAGTTTATGATTTTATCATTTTTAGAGGTAATTCAATATTTCAGAAAATATATATTTAAGTACTTAAGCTTGTGTATCTGCATAAACATATTTTACTAAAATAATGACATGCGTTGTATCTCTCGTATATTATTATAATCTCTTTTATTGGCATACAATATACGTACACTTTCATTTCTATAAATTATATAATAATTTGAAAGTTTTATTAATACAAAAAATGACTTCTTTATTTATGCTACTTACTAGCTTCAAATACCTTTAGTTGCAGCTAATAGATGATGAAACGTAACTTACTTTTATTTGCATGATATATATACATGCGTCTACATATTTCAATTTACTGCATATGTGTATATATGGATAAATCAAAACTTCTCAGATAAATTATTTAAGATATAACCATTCTTTAGCTATATTAAAAATAACGGAGATACAAAGAATACTTTTTATTTTTATTCTGAATATCTTTGTGCTATTATATATTTTATACAATGATGATATTTTGCTAATTATTATACACTTTGTTGAATGGATGTAAATTTTTATATATACATAGTTTATCAGTATTTATAAAATAATATAATACAAATTTATTATATAATATTATATAATATATATATATATATAATATTAGATAATATTATGTATTACATATGTGTTGCTTAGGACGAGATATAAAAGATTTAACTGTATCTGAGGCCTTACCTCCTGATGATCCTGCAATTATAGCAGTGAATTCAATGCCTACTAACCAAGGAGCAAGTAACACTGACAACTCCAATTTACATGGTCAACCAAGATTCCAAATGCCATATATTGGTCGTGGAGAAGCTAATGGAGGACAATCCACAAACAACCGCATTTCACAGACATATCAACATCAAAAGAACCGTTATAATCAACAAAATAATAAATTTTCTGGTGGAAATTACCACCGTGATGATTATAATTATAGATCACGATACAATCAACAAATAATTGGACAGCTGCAAGCACAGCCGAACCAATTACTGAAACAAATGGTGGAAAAAGCATTCAACTTTGAAGAAGCAAACTCTAAGTTTGATAAAAATATAAATTTAAAGCAAACTGACAATAAAGAAAACACATCTGTTCGTCCTAGTGCAGGTTCTTCTCCAACAGTTGTATGTGCAACAAATAGTACTTCGTCTACTACACAGCAAAATAACACTCAGCAACAACAGAGCACACCTCAGCAAGCACCGCAGAATCTACAGCAATCAGCAACCCCAGAATCTTTAAATGTTGTTATATATGACTCTAAAACTTCATTTTTCGATAATATATCATGTGAAACATTAGACAGACAGTTAGGTAATGAATCCAGATTTGACCGAGTAAAACAACGTCAAATTGACGTAGAAACATTTGGCTCTAGTGCTATTCAAAAAACAAACCAGCGTCAACATAGACCACAGCACAGAAATCCACGCAATTATATTACCTCTAGAAATCTTTCTAACCAAGCTCCTACTTACCATCCAAGAAAAGGCGTTATGAGAAATGGATTCAATAATCAAATGGCTGCTTCATATAACAGTTTTAATATGTCTTTTATTCCAAGATATTAAAGAGAAATTCCATATATATATAAATTTCTCCTCTTTCGTCTAATATATATAAATATAAAGAAAATATAATCTGTGAAAAAAAAAAAAATATTGACGAATTTAATGTTTTCTCATGTATTTTAATCTTGAAATAAAGCCATATATATATTGTATTACTATGTATGTATAATAACTCATTTTTTATAGGACAATTTGTCATAAGGCAACATATTACACATGTATATTCCTCCATACTATTTTTACAGCTAGATCAAGCAGATTATTATCAAGAACAACTTGTGATATATTAAAAGAAGAAATCAATCAACATTAGAAGCCTTTTTCAATTTCAGTATTGCTGTCGTATAATAATTTCAAGCTATTGGAATCAACAATATAATCTTTTTTTGAATCCACCTGTAAAAAATTATAATTTATTATAGAACGGGGAAAAATATTTTAAATATTTAACTTACTATGCATTCCATTAATTCAAACTTAAGTACACTGCAATTGTGTATTTTTTGACGTTGATAAATACTACTTTCATTTGCCTATAGATATATAGCAACTAAGATATAATTACAGTCATGTAGCATTTTAAAAATTGTCTCAACCACAGCGAATGTCCAACTATGATAATATTATCTGCACTGGCTTCAGAAAAACACCATTTTGTAAATTCGCTCAGTTGTTTTCCAAAACTTATTGTATATATGTTAAAATTAATTGCATTCTTTTTCCTCACGACTTGATGATCCACCTCTCTTAATTTAGTCGTGTATGTATTTTTTACGCTAACTCCCACTTCTTTGATAATTTCCGGGTCTAACTTGGTTTATAGTATATTCATTATATTTACGTAACTGCTATGAACTTTAATTAAGCCTTATTTGACCAGATCTTATATATTGTAATTGTATAATAATATTACAAAAGTTTTGTACTTGTATATATAGAATAATTTTATTATATATTTGTCTATATAATATATACTTGCATAAGATAAAGTATTGGTGTATATAAAAATTAAGTACAAATCAAACTGTAAACACACAAACACATATACATATTTGTATATATATATGTGTATCTTTCAATAATGATTATTATTGTAAAATTAATTACAACTAATAATAATATATATATATATATATTATTATTTTAAAAAGTAATATTTGCAATATTTTAATTAATATATTCATAGCATATGGTATGAATAGATTATTATAAGTACCATGTTCATTTTGAGGTATTATGTAATCATCCTTAAATGTTAAAGTTGCAAAATCAGAGGTTCTTAAACAAGTTCCGTCTAAATTTCGAGTAATTTCATGAAGGGCTGGATGAATGTATATGTGACTAAGGTTTAGGAAAGGAAAAACTCCTATAGCACACGTGGATATAGCACGTCTGAAATAACATGATAGAAAGAAAAAGATACCTTAAATCCGATGATACTACAATAAATTTCTTACTTTCCTAATAGCATATCGGTTATAAATAAGTTCAAAATTATACGCTTTAAGTTCATATAATACATTTATAACTATAAAATTAAAGCATATCATAAGCTGGTATGTGTATAATTTACAATAGTACACACAGATCCTAATATATACGTACTTATAATTATACGTCCCCTATTAATAATAACACAAAATAATATAAATTTTGTGTATAGCAGTATTAATTGATTTGAAATATGATTACGTACTTTATTATTAGCTAAAATGGTTACGTTGTCCTGAATCCAGCGACCAAGTTGTACTGCTTGTGATCTGCCTACTTTGCTTAATGGAGTATCGAGCATTACAGAATCGATAGTGCAAAAAAGAAGCAATTCTTTAAAACATATACAAATAAGATTAGGAATTCTTAGCCACCATGGTTTCAAATTAAACCCACGATTCCAAACTGATTGTCTGATTTGTATAAATAATGAAATAAATAAATGAAAATTATATTATCAAGCAATAATGAAAGTATACATACTTTATATACAGGTAAAAATTTATTTAGTTTACCCATGGCGTATATAGTATATAGTTTTCCTTGACAATACTACACTGGTGTTAACTGTACTTTTCAAAGGAGTATGGTAATCACTATATTTGCTTTTATAAAAGATGGTGAACATATGAGCACAGATAAATATATAAAGTTTTGTATATCCAATTATAAAATACTCAATGAGTGTTATTACTGAAGTTTTTATAAAGTCAGATATATGAGGGTAAGTTAAACCATTTTTTGCAACATACAATAAGCTTTTTTCAACATTGTAGTATTTATCAAAACTTTTTTTTATATTTGATACTATAAATATCAACCAGTTAAATATGCATAAAACTCCTGTAGATATAACAGTATAAAAGACTACTGATAATATTTTCGATATCATTAGTCAGAATCAATACCAGGCATGTATCCATTATTAAAAGCTTAAACATGTAATATGATGTTATTCAAGTATACATGAGAAACTTATATTATAAGAACTTAATTAATTCCATTTATTTTCAAATTTTTATTTTTTAGTTTTATTAATATAAAATTAAAAAAAAATACTAATATTAATAAAATATATATATATATATATATATATATATATATATAATAAATAGACCTTGAATTAGCTTGATTGTATAGTGTGTGACATAATTCGTATTTATATGAGTATATGTATATGTTTAAAAGACGAGCTTAAAATGTTTTAAGCTCTCAAATCTTTTATAGAAATATGCTAAATATATTTAAATTCTTTTCTAAAGATAATAATTCTACTATATCTTATTCAAAATATAGCATTATATATATATATAGGGCGTTACAGGGCTAAAATGATAAATCAAAATATATTTAATACCGTAATACGGAAAAATGCATATCAAAGGCTGAAAAATACAACTTATTCTCCTTTTATTAAGGCCTTTTTCACGACCAACACAGTAAAAAGTGTAATAGCAAACTTCCTTCAAATCTTTAATTGTACGTTTTAGATCTTGAATATAAAGAAAACAAAACTCAACGACTTACTCACCGTCGCTACAGTGGATCATGGCAATTTGATGGCCTCCATAGGTAAAGCCTATGAGAAAATTTATTTGAAATTAATTATATTATATTCAAAATTTTTCCAAATGATCAATTGAATCTTTGAAGAACGCACGAGTTTTACTTTATTACTAAACGAATCCATTATTTAGTTTATATAGTTACTAGTGATAAAAACATTATATGTATTATTAGCTATAGCTTAGTATATCAATAGCGTATATTCTGATATATATATATGAATATATGTATATGTGTATATATGTGTATATGTATATCTGTATATACATATCTACATATATAGATATATACAGATATACATATACACATATATACATATATACATATATACACATATATATATTAATAAATTTATATTTACTAATATATGTATATATATACTAATATGTGTATATATATGTATATATATGTGGATTTATCATTACAAGAAAATTAACTGAAAAAATTTTGAAATAGGCGTATACACAAAAGGAGGAACTCGATTGGAGACTGAGAGATTTAAAGGATGCAGTTTTTTTTTGGAACAAATGCTGTTTAATTCTACCAAAAAAAACTCAAGAATAGATTTGCTTAATCTAATTCATAGTTTAGGAGGAAATATTGCAACAGCAGTTGAAAGAGAAATAGCTTCTTGTTTAATTCAAGCTAATCGTTCAAAACAAAGTTTATTAACAGAAGTTTTATTAGATAATTATTACTGCCCTCTGTTTGATGAGAGAGAAGTAAATGAAAATAGAATCCAATTCCAAGACACTATTTTGCCTCAACTCAAAAATTTCAACGATTCTAAAATTTATAAAGCTTTGCACAACTTAGCCTGGTCACGAAGTAAAGAATGTTATATGTTTCCCGACAATACTGAAAATTTTACCTGCACAAAGTTGCTCGAATATTTGAATCAAATTATCCTTCCTCAAGAATCAGTAGTTACTGGTATAAATGTTGAACATAAGAAACTTTGTGATGATGTATCCAAATATATAGATACATATACCATAAGTCAGTTGAATTATATTTGCTATTTGACGTATAGATAAAAATATCTCAAAATGTGAAGGTTTTGATGAAACATATACTCCAAAAGTTGATAGCGTTGAAGATATATCGGAACCGGTTCTTCACGCAATCATTGCATTTAGCAACAGTGGTTTGAATAACCTCAAAAACGCTATTAGTTTTCGTATCCTTAAATCAATATTAGGAGGAGGTTCGACTTTTAGCCAAGGCGGGCCTGGTAAAGGAATGCAATCAAGACTGTATAAGGATGGTAAGCCATGAAGCTTCAAATAAAAATAACGTAAATAAAAAGTACTCTATAGTACTAAATTTTGTAAGAGAGAAACCTCAATAATCAAACTAGTAAATAGATGAGAAACAATAATTTATATATATATATATATATATATATATATATATAAATATAAAATTGTATATATGTTATTTCACTAAATTAATTTTTATAGTTGTTGGGTTACCCGGTGTGCACAGCTGTAATTCGTTTAATATACAGTACACAGATTCTGGACTTTTTGGTATTCATTTGATTACGAGTCCTCAAACTGTAACTAACACAATTAATATTGCTAAATATGACTACGTAGAAACATCATGCATTGAATCTACTAGAAAATCAATTTCAAAGATTGAATAAAATATCAAAAACAGAATTAACTAGAGCTAAAGAATCTGAAAAGTTCAATATTTGTAAGACTTTGGAAGAAGATTTCTCATATATTGATCACATTGCAAAGCAAATATTACTGACTGATTCAATTTTAACGCCCACTGAGCTTTGTGACCTAATTGATACCATTACATTGGACGATATATATAGGTACTTATACATTTATATAGCAATTTATCAAATATAACTTCTACTATTTAACTTTCACTGAATGTGCTTCAAAATTATATTGATTTATGGAATTTATATTGAATGAAATATGTATTTGTTAAAATTACAATATTTTTACAAAACCACTCTAATAAATCTGTATAAAAGGTTCACTTTTGATAGAATTACAATAATTTTTTTATTAGTATATGTGATCAATTAAACAAGTCCAAATCGTGTAAACTTTTGTATGGCAAACTAAATAATGATCATAAAATCTTTCCCTAATTAAAAAAATGACTGAATTCATTGACGCAAGTATAGGGGAACCGATAACAAGTGAAGATAGTGATGAAGAGACTGAAATACTTAAAATCAAGCATATTATGAAACAGCATGCAAAATATCGTGGACCTGTCAGTGCTATTGATGAGAAACCAACGCATGCAAACAAATTATGGAATAAATTCGGTCCGAAATCTCGCCTTAATTCTAAACCTCGAAATTACTATAAAAACAAAGTGAATAAAAATGAAAGATATAATAACACTAATAATACACTCAATACGCGTTTTGGATCCGCTAGCAATATAATTATCAAACAATTTTTACGTTGTCAAGTTTGTAAAGAACTCTATAATAATGCCGTTATATTTCCTTGCTGTGGCATTTCATGCTGCAAAAAATGCATACCTACAGCTAATGTAATTTATATCATTCTTTTATTTCAGTAAAACTTCATTGAACATACAGATTTTATACTTACGTAAATTAATAGCATAATGTAGATGTTTATGATGCATATATAATTTAATTTAATTCAGATACAATATACAACGAAAAAATATATGTTTAGTATATTGATAAGTTATATATATATATATGCATATATGTTTGATATATTATCAAAAATGGCATTTTTAGATATTTTATATACGCTTATATGTTATAAATACTTATTCTGATTATAATTGTAGTTATTATTATTAATTATATAATTAATTATATTTTATATATAATTAAATATAGGTATATTTTTTTATATATAACTGCGTATCCTATTTATTTATGCAATTACAATATATATGTCAAAATTTCTTTTGGTTTTCACTCATATTCCTTTTTTTTGATGTATGAATTATAAACTATTATGTTATTCGTATTTAATCTAAAGGTTTTTTTAATTAAGCTGATATATAGATTATCAATTAATTAATTTTACTTAGTATAATGTATATACGTGCAATCAGTAATGAACAATATATTCGTATTAATACAAATGCAGAAAGAAACTGGTGAAACAGTTGTTCATTGTTTTGACTGCTCTGAACCTATAGATCTGGAGAATATTATAACAAACTATGCTTTACAAATGTCTGTTAATTCTGTATTAGTAAAAAACATGAGCTACAACAATTTTCCGAAACTTAATAATCAATTGATTCCTCCAGGAACCATACGATCTATCAATAATAGTCAAAAGATTGTTCCTTTAGGTGGCAGAGTAGCTCAAAATAATTAATGTATTTGATGAATTAAATTGTATATTTAAGTAATCTAATTTTCAACGGTAAAATAATCTAACTATCGAAACGCTCGGGTATAGTAGGAGCAATACTATTCAAAAGATTTACTTTTTTGTAAATATATATATTTTTATTATCATTAGTTTCAAGCGAAGAATGTTTCTTGATATTTTGCCGAGCAATAAGATTTTTGGGAGCTTTCGCCAATTTAATCGTTCTTTCTGCTTTTGGAAACCAAGGGGTATTCTATTAAGCTAATCAGTAACACAATCTTACGTTTAAAATTTCATGATATTTCAAATAATCCGCTATTGGAGTATATATTTGCTATAACATAATAATTTTAAACGTGTGTTATTTTTTTTAACATGTGAATTATTTTTCATAACTAATTTTTTACCTTAGTTTTGGTGGGATTTTTTAATTTCACCTGATTTCCAACATTCTACTAATACTATTTAATTACTTGCTCTTTAAATTTACTAGACAATAAATTGGATGTATCATTGTCATTTAATATATACTTCTCTAACATTTTTCGATTTGCATTATGAATAACATCAGATAGTTGTTGAACTTTATTGTCGTAATCAATGACTGACTTCAAATTTGATAATCCATAATTTAAATCATCTTTTTTCTGTTCCATAGAAATAGTTTTTTGAAACATTATGTCTTTCAAATCCGATAAATCATTGGCTTCAGTCTCTTTTCTCAAGTTAAACTTTATTTCTGGAACTTGAGTAACTCTTTTAAATTCCCCATTAACGTTATTTTCTGTCGGTTGCACTCCAAGTGTACTAGTTAAAAGAACATGATTAGCGAGAACTTCCTAAAGAGTATATTTATAATAGACATAAACATTCATGTAAAATAAATAAAAATGTATATAACACTACTGTGTATAATTACTTTTAAATTTTATAAACTTTTGCTTCATATATAACCATAATGTATATATAAACATACATTGACTATATATAAATATAATGATCAATTACACTATAATGTAATCCGTATATCTGTATTGTATACTTTAAATAGGTCAAAGGTAATTAGACAAAATATCGAATATGTAATAATCTTACTGATTGATGAAGTGCAGAATTAGCTGCTTTTTTATGTGAATTTTTGCCCCCAAATAAAGTTTGAGAAATTAACGGTATAGTTTCCAAAGCATTATCAAGACCTTCTTGAGAAGCTTCTTTGACGTTAGAGATACGCCAATCAGGCAACTTAAACGGATGATCCTCCAATAAAAGTTGATCAGCAGTTATATTTGTTGAAAATGCTTTTGGGTTTAGTTGCGTTATGCCTAAATTTATTATTATGATATTTCTGCATATTGGAACAATTAATTCAAACAGTGCAAGTTAATATTTATGTAATAACAAGTGAACTACAATTCAATGATCTGTTGTAATCTATCGTTTATTTCATTCCCATACTGTAATAAATTTAATTATGTATAACATCCAAATGATAGAGAATTTCATCAATAATTTATACAGTATACATATACAAGTTTTCAGAATTTATATACAAACATATTGTTAACTTTTTATAGGCTTTTTTATTTATAACCATACTCGGTTTTTTTTTCATTTGATTCGATATATTGGATGATAAATTAAGCAGCTGTTAGACAGATCAAACTTATATATTATTACATTTTTTCCAATATTCTTAGCTGTGTTTAATGAAGATAAATCAATGAATTTGTTCTTAACATTTAGAAAAATTGCATCTTCAGCAGAAAACAAAGATTTCTTTTTGTAATTATTTCTGAAAATTTCCTATTAAAAGCAAATGATCTGATATTTATATACGTTCATGCTTTTATCATGCCCAGCTATTAACTTGCTTTGCAGAAAAGTTTTGCTTTTCAAGCAATAAAAACATTCTATAATACTAAAGATAAAAATAATAATTTTAGATTTAATCATTCATATTTTAGCTCCCTTCCTGTAAAGAAATTATTATATAGAAATTTTGCTGAAATAAATAAACGGAAATTAACTCTTCTATGTTGTTTTAATATAAATGCAGATTCTCATATACATATTAAGTGTATTTTAGTATCTAATATTATTATAACATTTTAATTTTAGGTTTACGTTAGAAAAAGTTTTTAAGAATCATTAATTGATTAAAAACTAGTGTCAACCACCCAATTCAATTAAATGTTTCTTATTTGGTAATCGCGACAAATTTTAGCATAATTTAAAAAAACAAGCAAGCAATTTAAACCACTTTTTTTGCAAACAACCATATTATGTCTATATTATAGAAACAAAACATTATGGCTCCAATAAAGCTTGAAGTTGAAACACCTAAAGAACTTTCAAAGCGAGGAGGTCCTCAAGCTTTATATAAAATACTAGAATGTATTCCAACAAAATATGCCAAAGAATCTTTGGATAAAATACCACCAGAGTTTAGAAAATTTGAGATTATTCCAATACCGTGCAAATTAAATTCTTCCAAAAAAGGTAATATTTATATTATTTGACGCATATTGGAAGCTTAGATTACATAAAGAATTATAAATAGAGATAATTCTGAATATCTTATAAAACGTTTTAAGTCATTTCATATATTTTAAAATTTCAATATGCTTATAAGTATATTGCTTTATTTGTATATTATTCGACGAAATATGGGATAATATATAGTTAGTAATTAAGATTAAATTATACATACATAAACACTGTTAATTTACATATTTTAACAACATAATATGCCTAGTTACATAATGCTCCATAACGGTATTTGAAAATTAGTTTATTTGCTATATGTATGCCTCAGGTGAGTATAAAATTAGGTTTATTATTTATATATAGAAACTTATAATATCTATATTGTTAAATAAGAAAAAAAAAGAGTTTATTTATACATAATAATTGAATATATGTGTAATTGTATATATTGTAAACTGATTTATTTTAGAAACTTCTCAAAAACAAGAGGAACAAATACCAATAAGTGTGCCAACATTGAATGATGCATCAGCGTTTTGCTCTGCTGAGTCTAAGAGAACACCGTACGTAAATATTCAGCCATATACGAAATTTCCATATAAGCGAAGGTTAAGTGAATCTCGAAAACAAGCAAGGTTGAGGCAAAATAGAAACGACTGTTATGCAAAAATGATGACTCCTCAAAAAAGAACAGGTGTTTTAATAAAACCTCAAGGTTATAATATAAACCCTTCTTCAAGCCAATCATTGGTTGTTCCTCGTTTCAGTGCTAAAACGAAGGTACCTATAAGCACATATGATGAAGACAAAGCGAAACATAGTTCAGCGTCTTATATTGATAAAGATTGCCACAATCAAACAGATATAGACACAGATGAAAGTTATTCAGAAAATTCTGGTAATAATATAATCAATACAGCTATATATACATAAGACAATAGAACGATTAAAAATGTATCTATTTACATAGTTTATTTATAATATTAATAGACATCTATATATATATATCACACATTAAATGATTGTTTACAGATGCGGAAAGTAAACCCTACGATAAAAGAACGTATACACATACGGCTCCTATAATCAACAAAGTTATAATTAATGACCCTCCTGTACTTGTCTCACCTAAAATATATATGCCTTCTTCACGACCTTCAAGTAATGTCGCTCAACTATCGCGAAAACCTTTTCTACACAACTGCCCTAAAATTATTGAGCCACACCGTAAAGTAGATTCAACTTTCCAAAATCAGCAACCAATGACTAAAACAGTTTCACAACAAAATTACGGATCATTAGATCAAAACAACCAAGGAGTTCATAATGCATCCTTTAACAGTCATAATAATCAATTACCCAATTTAAATAATCAATATTCACAGAATTCTTCGTATTACCCTAGTTATGAGAACCAAAATAACTTTCATTCAGGCAATTATTATAATGCAAAATCTCTGTATCATAATAACGCTTATAATAATCAACAACAAAATGTTAATCACCTCAATTCAACTCATTCAAATTATATGAATGGTACTCATGCTGATCAAATAGATTCTATGCAACAAAATACATCAACTCATAATTCAAGCGCTAATAATTATCATCAAAACCATGGTTTAGTACAACCGAAGCATTATAGCCAGCAACATATTCCTTATATCAACACATCACAAACACCCAACATTTTACCGTTACAACCTAATTCATATTATTCAAATCATTTACCTCTGAATCCCAATCACCCAAATCAGATCCCTTTTATACCAGCGCAACATACATTTGGAGGTAATTTAATTTATTTTATAGTTTATATGTATTATTTTAAAGTAACTGCTTTACTATAATTTGTAGGAAAAATAGACCCAGATATCTTTCCATACACAAATACGGCTTATAATACAATCAATGCACCTATTCCTATGCAAAACTTTAGAAGTTTAATGCCTTCAAATGTATTAAATCCTCATTTACCACATAATACTCAAACAGTTCCTAACTTTTATATGCCACAGAATGTTTCGCTCTATCCTTCATTTCCGTATATTCAGTCTTCATATTATTCTCCAGTTGAATCTATGTATCGAAATCCTAATAATACCAATCCCGTAATTCCGGCAGCAGCTTTTGGAAGACATGATTATTCTGCTAGTGTTCCTTTAGTCCCTAACATATTTAATGTAAACGGAATTCCTCCCACAGTAAATACAACATGTAATCCATCTCCTTTTAGACGACAGACTATTACATTGCCAACCAATACATCCCAAACCTCCCTTAAAAAATTATCTTCTTTCTCTCAGTCAACTTCGTACCCTACCCAAGCCTCACCCCTTATTCCCGCTTATAATGATAAAAGCTATGTATTCCTTAAAACCCATGATTCTCCCGTATATCTTCCTATAGCCAAGGAAAATAATACTTTCAAAATACCCACAATTTCTGTGCTCCCAAAAAATACTATTTACAAGCCCACAAACAGCATCACAAACATCAATTCAGTATGTATACATTTCATAACTATAAATTATAATTAGAATTGATATATGTTTGTTTACTTGATACTCAAGAATAAATTACTGTTCGTACATAACTTCATTTATACATATAAAACTAAGTATACAAGTTTATTTATGAAAGCCATATAATATCAACAATATTTAATGTGTTTAAATTAGTTAAACGAAGATGTACCAAAAAAACGTAAAGAGGAAGAAGACGTTAAACTTCTGTTTCTTCAAAAACAATTATCTAATATACGAGAAATGCTACAAAATAACAATCACGAAGAAAAGCATGTATCTCAAGAATTGCAAAATGAGTATATGCGTGCTCAATTTAAAAACGTTCATGCAGCATTCCAAAGTTGTCTTAAATCCTTGGATGCTTCGTAAGAATTTATAACTCATTATACACTTATCATCATCAGAGATCCAAACGTTCAGATTATTGAAAATCTATTATTTATTCTATCAAAATTGTTTAAGTCTGAAAACATGTACGTAAAGTATTAACAATATATTATTCATAATATACATATATATATTTTATATATAAAAAAATTTCTATAACAATATATATTATTATATATATTATTATATATCATTATATATTAATATATATTTTTATATATATTATTATATAAATTATTATATATATGATTATATAAGCTATTATATATATATATATATGATGACATATTTTGCAGTATTGAAGTATGCAAATCTAGAATTAAAAACTGCATATACATATTATACATATATGTCTTAGATAGAAATTATGTTTTACACTAGCATTGTATTATTGTAATATGTTTTAGAAAGGAAAATCATGATTATACAGTACGTTATTTTGAAATAACATGTCTGGATAGAATTATGATGAGCTGGTGTTTCCAGAAAAAGTCAATAGTGAAGTCAATCATTTAAACTTGATTGTAGAGAAAACTCAGCAAAACATGTTACAAGTATTCCCTGCTATAAATTGTATGAAATCTTTATAGACTGCTGATCATTTATGGCTATTAGAATGCAATTTAAAAAATTCTCTAGATAGGACAATACCTCAATTTATAGACACTTTGTCGGCAGGAAACTTTAATGTATATAACACGTATAACATAACTTTTTTTTTACAGGACTTTAATAAAGTTATTGAGAAATTAAAAGATGATTTTTCTAGAGGTGTATCAAAGGTAAACTTTTTTTTATTCACTTCAATAATTATCACTAGTTTAAAGCATTACGTAGTGATTTTGCGGTTATTCAAAATGACCTAGACACCGTTAAAAATTCAGCTTGGAATCCAGAACTTAATGCTAACAAACAATGGTAGAGTTTTGTGTTATAACCTATGGTTTTAGTGCTTGTCGCCCTCGCAGAAAAATACTACAAAACGATATAATCAAGCTTATGGACAAAGTATGTGCTATTATCAATAAACTTACAATAATTAATTTATATTTTTATTTATTTAGTTAAGAGAAGCAGCCCAACAAGCTCGTGCTACAGAGGATCGTATAATTAAGTTGAAATTAAAGAATCTCAATGAAGAAGAACAAGTAAATTTGAGTGTTTTTTTTTAATTTAATCTAAAAAGCTTGTTACTGAACAAACTTCAAAAGAGAAACCCAAACGGTACATGTATCCGTCTTGGATTATTTCCACGCCAGAGTCTGACAATCACGTTGACGTTAGTTCAGATACTAGTGCAACTCCAATACATTCTCAAAACATTGAAACTGAACATACTTTCTCTTCCCCTATAAGTTTTAAAGATAAAAAAGTAAAAAAAAAAAAAAAAAAGTTAGATTTCTTTTTGTAGAAACAAGATAATGGTAATTTAACTTCTCAGGAAGTAGAAAGAAAAATAAAAACTATTACCAAAGTTCTTAAAGACGATTTAATTAAAACTGAACTTAATCTACTTAAATTTCAAGAAGTAATTATTGCATATTTCTTTATATATAATACTATTCAAGAACCTTGTCAAGAAACGTATCAGAGAGAATCAGAATAAATCTCATCCATATGAAGCTGTAGTGGAGGTATTATAATAAAGCTATTATTATTACACAGATATCGAAAGGCCTTGATCAAATAAAAACCATTCTTACTGTATGATTTATTAAAAAAAAAAAAATTATTTTATGCAGAATATATATACAGACTTTAATCCTTCGAATACGGTAATATTTCTATTTACTAAACTGTCCGTGATTTAGATTCCAGATGAGGACAATTCGTCTCAAGTATTTTAATAAAGTTTATATACTCATTTATCAGAGTCTAATGGTTGCTATTAATAATCTACATAATCAGGCCGCACAAATAAACCTAACAGATACAGAATCGGCAATGTTAAGAGAGGTAAACTATTATTTAATATTTAACTTTAATTCAGTTGACACATCAAACAACTAATTTGAACACTATTATTGAAGTAAGAACACACCATCTTCCTCAACTAAATTTTATAGAATATAAAATTGTTAAAACACTCGCTATAAAAGTTGGATAAATCACTTTTTCCTTTTGATATATTATAAAAAAAATAATGGCTAAACATTTTTTTGAATATATATTTATATGCTCCATCATAAAGACAATATATAAAACAAATAGAATAGCTAAATACCAACACTTTTTTGTCCAAATTTTTGTATTTCACATATAAAGTTACATTTATTTATGTATCCGCAAAAAAAAATTATAAATTTAGTTATTATTATTATTATTTTTTTGAGGCGGATAGAAATAAAAAATGTTAATATCGTAATATTTCATGTGACGATGTATAGTAAGGTTAAGCATAATGTTAAAACAGAAATTCAGCATGTATTGAAGATATGTTACAGTTGAGATACTAATTATTTAAAATAAAACCGATTTGTAGGTCCTCTTAAGGGTTCATGATCAGGATCAATTTTTGCAGATCTACCATATAATAGAAATCTATGTAAATTTACAAATCATATGGATCAGTAGGGTCGTATTGGAAAAACCTAGAGTTTGGTCTAAATATAATAATGATAATGATAATTAATTACCCCGGTAATTTGGGTATAGCGAAGCCTGGATTATCTGGACCTATCAAATTACCCTCTGGCTTAAAAAAAGGATGAGGTTGCTTATATTTGCCGTGAGAAAAAAAATCTGAAGCTGGAGGGGGTGAATATGTCATTGTAGCAGCTGAAGCTTCTTTAATTTTATTAAGGCGTTTAATTAAAGAATAGTTAGTGAACTCTAAAGGTTTGGTAGCGGCACAACTTGTAACTAAACGAGGTATGATATCCGCTGTCAAGTCAAACATCTAAAATATTATTAATAATGATCTAATCCTATATATATATGTCCGTAATTGTAACTATGAAATTGTATTCATACCAGTTCACGATCATCATGCGGAACGTTCCATATGATGCTGTTTTTGGAATTTTTCATACTAATGAATTCGATGGTATCTTTGTCAATAAAATTAACATTGTAAGAATTCCCGTATAAACTTATAACGCATTCCTGCTTCACTTTGTCTGTTTACAAAATATGCCGTATATATATATTAGAGCTTCAATATAATTATAATATACTTGATTTTGTAAAATATGCAAACAAATAACAACCCAAATCAGCTTACTTATATACTTTTCAGATATTACAATGCCATGAATTTGTTCAATGGCTTGTTTGAAACGTTCATGTAATATCATTTTTTTTTTTTTTTGTAAGACTGCCTAAAAAAAAAAAAAGTTATTATTATTATGATAAATTAATACTCCAAATTGAACTTTGAAGAATTTATTATATCTGAACATTTTTGTTCTGTTTTTTGCGATCCATCTTTTTCGAAAAATAGTTGTTGCATCATTGCAACTGCAATATTGTGCGTTATAGATTCTAGTTTTTGAATATTTGGAAGTATTATTTTGTTTTCTATGTCTTTTTCAGATACGGTTTCTTGTAGAGCGAACACAGCCGCATTAAGAGCTTTGTCTGAGATTGTTTTGGGTTTGCTTAACGATACTGCTAATCCAATTCCTGGGAACGCGTATAAATTATTGACTTGAGACGGTGAGTAGCCCTTCAATGGACTTTGAGGAGAACCTGAAGCAAAAACAACGTTTGGGTGTACCGCAACGGCGTCAACAAAAGTACACTCCATTTTGCTTGTAGGGTTACTCAAAATAAAGATTACTGGCTGTGGAGTTTCAATAGATTTTAATACTTCTTTAGTTAATAAACCTTGGCAACTAGTGGATGCTATAATAATTGTAGGATTGATGGTTTTGACTAGATCGGCTAAAGATGGCTTTGACTTGACCAAATCATGGAAAAAGTGCTCTTTACGACTAAAAAAAGTTTTATAGAGATCGTATACGCTTTTATTTTGCTTTGTTGTTTGTTCTAATAAATAATTGCTATCAATAATGTCCTCGTAAGTAATGAAGTCTTTTTCAATAAGTAATCCGTTAATATCGTACATAAATATTTGCTCTATAAATCTATTAGGCTCAATTTCCCTGAACTTCGCTGATACAGAGCTTACTATTCGTAGGGCTATTCCCGTAGCAGCTGTACCAGATCCTATAAACAGGATTCGGCAGTCAAGTGGAGACTTTTTGATTACTTTAAGAGCATTTAAGTATGCAGATGTGGCAACAATACCTGTTCCTTGTATATCGTCATTGAAACATAAATAATTTTGTTTATATCTTTCTAATATGTTGAAGCAATTATTCAGCGAAAAATCTTCAAAGTGTACGAGTGACTTGGGCCATTTTTGCTTAATTGTTGCCATAAATTTGTCCATTAAATTATATAATTCAGCTCCATTCAATCTTGGTTCTGATATACCCAAATAAAATGGACTCTTTTTAAGTTCTTCATTATTTGTTCCAAAGTCCAAGCAAACAGGGATTATTTTTTTTGGACTAATACCTGCGGCTATTGTATATAATCCACCTTTCCCTATACATATACCTATTCCATTAACACCTAAGTCTCCTAAACCCAAAATA
This sequence comes from Ophryocystis elektroscirrha, assembly GCA_030141585.1. Taxonomy (NCBI): domain Eukaryota; phylum Apicomplexa; class Conoidasida; order Neogregarinorida; family Ophryocystidae; genus Ophryocystis; species Ophryocystis elektroscirrha. Next base: position 50,145 of record JAQIFP010000038.1, read on the forward strand.
CGTGACCCATCGGTAACAACAAGAATATCAGGTTCTTCCAATTCATGAAACTTAATATAATTATTAAATAATTTTTCCAATTTATTTTCTTTTATATCATACATGGATATATATAAACCTTCCGTAGGTAATACATCTAATAACTTATGGTTATTTAAGCAAATATCTCCAATATTTGGCGTATATATGACGGGTAATAAAGCAAATAAATTCCGTTTTACAACATTTACATATAATATAATATTAGTAGACCTTAAATAAGCTAAGTATACATATCTTTGGACTGCGGAATCCAATTGTGAGATATATTCTTCCACACGTAAAATTTGATTATTTAAACTGTCTTTCTTACACGGCATCATTCCATCTAAGTTATATTTGCTACGCTCAGATTCATCGAATACACATGACTTATTTTCGTAGCGATTACTCATTATACTTTTTTCACACATAATATTTTACCTTATAAAAATCCTGTCGTACACCTTATACTATTAAATTTTAAATTATCATTATGATCCATGAAAAAAACAATATTTTACGTATGCTGCTTGATAATTTATCATGCAATTAATTATTTGTACAAATTTTTATGCTTTGAATTACAGTTATCTATAATTTATAAAGAAAAAAATAAAATAGTTTTTTTTTATTATAGTCATAAAAACCTTAACTGATGTTTGTCATGTATATAAATTAAAAAGTACATATACTTGAATATAAATGTATTAGTCATTTTATATAAATTATTTTTTTCAAATAAATGAGAGATACGATATAATAATACATAAGTTATTCATCAATCGATCAATTCAGTAAACCTGCTACTCATATCTGTGCATATAAAAAAGCATTTTTTTTTTTTATAAACTCGCGGTGCTTAATCACATAAATATTAAAAAATTATGTAGCGGGGAATGAAACTATTTGCTGTATTAGTTTTTCAAAAGGTCAACCGCAATGCTTATCTCTTATATGAACATATGGACTTGTCCTTTCTTAATTTTTTCCTACGAAATCCAGTTAAAGAACACATAATTTTTCATTCTAGACTTGTTTGTACGCGAACTGGGGAAGATGAACGACAAACAATTGAAGTAGAAAAAGTTGTAGGCAAATGCCATGTCTATGTCAACGCTCAAGGCTTAGCTGGAGCTGTTATTTCAGACGAAGAATATCCCGTTCGTGTAGCTTATACTTTTTTAAACAAATTATTAGCAGGTTTTATTGAAGTATGAATATATTTAATTATATCTAACCAATATATATATACCCTACACACACATATATATATATATATATATACATAAATACATATATACATATATACATATATACATATATACATATATACATATATACATATATACATATATACATATATACATATATACATATATACATATATACATATATACATATATACATATATACAT